>JAXGGA010008116.1:0-58652 GCA_038373865.1 Uloborus plumipes
TTTCAAATTTTTTTTTAGTGCAAAATTTTTTTCTGAAGCTGCAAAAAGAGGGTGCACCAGTAGAGTTTGCACCGGATTAGATTATAATTTGATTTACTGGCGCAGCTGAAGAAAATGACGACCGTAGACCAAAAGGTTTTCTGCGTTCTTCAGTTTGTAAAAACTACGTCACAAATTTTAGTGCAGCGGGCATTTCGAGCCAAATTTGGAATGGCCCCAACTAAAAAAAGCATAAGCCGTTGGTTTAAGCAGGTTCAAAAGACTGGTAGTGTTTGTAAAAGGAAAAGCAGAGGAAGACCGCCTGTGTCACAAGAAGAAATCATGTTTGCCGTACAGCACGCGGTAGACACATTGAACATTTATGATTATACAGGGTGTCCACTCCAATCGTGGACCAATAGCTAATTTCTAAACCGTTAGAGATAAGCATATAGTTTATTTAGGAAAAAATCTCCAAATTATGAAAGGAATTTTGGGTCTATTCAATGTTTTTCAAAAAATCAAATTTTGAAAGAGTTACGAAATTTAAATTTTTATACAGCCCCCCAGTCCTATCATTCATATTTAGTAAAACATTCTTGACACTGTAACGTTTAAAACTAAAAAAAAATCACTTTTCTACCACAAAAATTGACCGAGTTATGACGTTTTGAAAAATCAAGATTTTGAAGGATTTCGCATACGGTCCCTTAAGCGATCTCTCGAGGACGTCATGAAACAATGCAAAATCTTGATTTTTCAAAACGTCATAACTCGGTCAATTTTTGTGGTAGAAGAGTGATTTTTTTTTAGTTTTAAACGTTACAGTGTCAAGAATGTTTTACTAAATATGATTGATAGGACTAGGGGGCTGTATAAAAATTTAAATTTCGTAACTCTTTCAAAATTTGATTTTTTGAAAAACATGGAATAGACCCGAAATTCCTTTCATAATTTTGAGATTTTTTCCTAAATAAACTATATGCTTATCTCTAACGGTTTAGAAATTAGCTATTGGTCCACGATTGGAGTGGACACCCTGTATATGAAAAAAAATTTCAAATCTTCTCTTTCCGTTGATATAAAGAACGTTAATTTTCGTTGAAAACTTTAATAAATATGAATTTTTAAAAAGGGGTCCATCATTTAGAATAACCCTGTATATTAATTTCTAAAAAATACTAACTATGCGCAGAACAGAATCTTTTTTTTTCCCTTCCAGACATTCCAAGCACACACACACACCAAAAAGTAAAAATAAAAATGAATAAATAAAAAAATAATGATGAAGAAATAATTTAAATTAAAAAAATAAATTAATGAAGAATTTACACTAAAAAAATTAATGAATAATTTGAATTAAAAAAATCAGTAATTAATTAAAATTAAAAAATAATTTAAATGAATAAAAAGCTTAGTTTAAAAAATCCCCTCCCCCCCCAAAAAAGAAATTTGATGGCGCAATTTGCGCCATAATCCCTCCCTGTGGGCACCCCTACCTTGAGTCATACTCTTAAATAAACAAGCACACTAAAAAACATTCTGAAACGTTCCTGGAGGATAATAGCCAATGTGCCGAATTTCTAACAGTGTTATGACCTGGGCCAGTGCTTCAGTTTCCCGCTAAAACTCCGCAACTTTCCTGAAATTACTCTGAAGGATCCAGAAACCTGCAAGCATAAACTTTTTTTTTTTACTTCCAAAATTAATGTCCTACCTTAGGTGTACTTCCTCTAAAGCTTGAGACTAAAAAAAATTGATAGTGGCCAGCTAACCCAAAAAAGATAGTGGCCACTTTCGCGACGTTGGTGGCCACTTTGATACTTTAAAAACTGTAATCCAACTCAACTTTTATTTTGCAACGAGTAGTACCGTACCAAGTGCGGTCGCTCGCTGGTGTTCTAATTTCATATTAGCTTTTTTGGCTAGTTTTTTTTTTTTGGCTCTCTTTACTTCATAAGAGGATTTATGCCACCAACTCGGCTAGTTTCGTATTCCATGCTAATGAGTGCATAATAAGCACGAAACTGCAGTCCATGGATCGACATAGCCGAGTTGGCGGTGTATTGCATGTTCCTGGCTTAGCCCTTGCTTAGGGGCTGTTACTCACTGCTTTGTTACATTATGTACTTGAATATGTCTTTAATAAATTACTATATATGAAAGAAAAAGGTATAGAAAAAAATACAAACCATCTCTGAAAAATGAAATTATTTATTGTGAAATCCAAACTATAAGACATTATGCACATAAAACAAAAACTAAGCTCTCTTCATTACATTTTCTAGATTGAAATTATGTATTTAGATGTTTTGTATTGCAGATGGGTCCATTTTCATTCCAAGTTAACATCAGCAGCCAGTGGCGGCGTTGATGTCTGTTTTCTTTTCATAATCCCCAAGATGCATCGGCATTTTGTATCTTTGATCAGAAATAGAAGTAGCTCGTCAGTTTGCCGGCCAGCATCGACCATCATTTTGAAGGCCGAAGAAATAATTTTAGCCGCCACCAGTAGTACTACGGTAACACCGGTATTAGCCGGTACGGTATTAGCCTGCGTACTCCGTACGCAGGCTAATCATTTCAGGGGGGGCTGAGTCAAGACTCTTTGAAAGGGGGGGGGGAGCACCTCATGAAATGTAGCTAAGAAAAGTAAATGTTTTGAATTTCTGTTTTAATGTCTATTTAAGTCGACAAAAATACATCATTAAAAAAAACTTTTTGTAATTAAAATTGTGAAGAAAGCGTTTTGATTGACGCAGAGAATACCTTTTTAAAAAAAATTTCTTCATTGAAAAAGATGTTACTGAAACACTTTTTTTTGCAATATTTCGGCAAATTAACGCTTTAAAAAAATGTCAATTTTGCAGTTCATTTTACTATTGTTCCCAATACTGAGTTTCAATTCAATATAATTAAATTTATTTAACAGAATTAGGAGATTGAAAAACATTAATCGTCATTTCTGAAACATAGATTTGCAATAAAAATGAACAAAATGGAATAATAGGATAATTATAAACATGACGTAGAGTATAATAGACATGTAAAACAAAAAAAAAAAATATCCTTTCATTATTGTCCTATACTTAATTATCTGTTCTGAAAACTTTTCTTATTTTGTGATTTTAAAAAAATTATTAAAAAAAAACTTAGCTTATATTTTTTATATTTTAGAAATTCGTTTTGAAAATTTCGGAAGGGGCTGCAGCCCTATCAGTCCACCCTCCGAGTACACCACTGGTCGCCACTGTCGCTAGTCTTGACCTTAATTGCTTACCTATTTCATTTACTCCATGCAGGGGTGCCCACGGGGAGATGAAGGTGCAAGTTGCCATCAAAATTTATGCGGGAATTTTCTTAAACTAATTTATTTATATATTTAAATTATCTAAATTTTATAATTTGAGTTATTTCCTGATTTTTTTTAGTTTAAATTATTCATTAATTTATTTTTCTAATTTAAATTATTTCTTTTATTTCTTTATTATTATTTACTCATTTATTTTTGTTTATTTTTTATTTATTTATTTCATTTTTTATTTTATTATTTATTCATTTATTTTTGTTTATTTTTATTTTATTTCTTTGTTATTCTTTATTCATTTATTTTTATTTACTTTTTATTTATTTATTTTATTTTTTATTTTATATTTTATGTGTGTGTGTGTGTGTGTGTGTGTGTGTGTGTTTGGAATGTCTGGAAGGGAAAAAAATCGATTCTATTCTGAGCATAATTAGTACTTTTTAAAAAATTAATAATATGTAAAAAAAAATAATAGTTATAATTAAAAAAAATAAATAAATAAAATAAAAAAGAGGGGCAAAAATAAAAATAAAAAAGCATTGTTGTGAAAAGTTTTGGGGGGAGGGGTAGTTTGTGCGGTTGAGTTTGGGGGGTATGGGCCCCCCTAACTCCAAGAATTGTTCATGTTTTGTTGTGGTCTGTCTGAAAACGACCTGAAACACTACGCCAGAAACTCAACAGATGCATAAATAAATTCGAGCCTGATTAATCTGGACGAACACGAAATCCAGTTCTTCCGAATTAAGGTAAGGAATTAAGGATTTTACAAAATAACATATGAATTGAGACAAGGTGCGTAAACAAGCTGCTGCACGCAGAAAAAATTGCCATTTGAAAACAAGACAATGAAATATAAGATGGCATGCAAGAGAAAATTCCAAAAGTATAAAATACTGCCCCATAATGTAATTGTCCCAACTCTGCAATAAGTGCATGTGAATGGATTTAACAAAATCCTTTTTGACACGGATTAATGACTATTTACTGTATTCATAAATATTTGGAAAAGCCTGGACTTTAAATCAATTATAAGCTTGCCCTTTACAGGTATTTGTGATTTATAAATAACTACCAGTTTTTTTTTTATGAAAACAAGATTAATTTAGTCAAATTATTTTCTTATATACATAATTATGTCAGCTTTATCTTCATCTTCTGGAAGCGGGCGTGAATTGACATTTCACGCTCGCGAGACAATTGATAATACAACGTAGTTTAAAATTTTTGTGTTCAAAAGCAGAAGCACTTGAACACAGTTCATTGACTCGAGTGTGCGAACAGCACACTCAACACAGACTTGTGGAGAGTATAAAAACGACAATAATAATAAATTAAAATACAAAAATTTAGAATGTAACAATAAAAGGTAAAATTTAAAAGGAAAACATGAAAGCAGATAAAATGTAAAAGATTAAATAAAACAACGTCATAAAATGTAAAAGGCAGGAAAAGGATTAAAACTCTAAAACCATAAAATTTAACCATGTAAAAGCAATATAAAAGTTCAGGGTCAACCATACTGCAGTTCAATTATTATCAGTTTTGTTTATGTGAACCATTTAATCTTTTCTGCGTTTATTCGCATTAAAAAAGAAGTGTTTCGAAAATGCAACGACGATACTTAAAATAATCAGGCGGCGATACTTTTGCTCAGAAGTTAATGAAATTTTGTGTAACACAATGAAGGGACGATAACTCAATTGAGCAAATAAAAAAAATATGTATTTTTTTAATGAGATAAGTGCATTACTTCCCGATCATCAAACCTCTATTCATGTGACATTGATGGGAAAGAAGCTCAAACCAACCAAAGAGTTGGTTTGAACTTCTTGTCGTTGGAGACTTGTCTTCAACTCTCTTTGTATTGACGACATCATAAGGACATGGAGCCGGCCACCTTGTCTAGTGGTCAGAGCAATCTGCCAAAGATAGTGTGGCCCCGGGTTCGAGTCCCGGCTTGGGCATGTATGTGCTTTCTCTCTCCTGTCCTTGTCCTTTCTCTGTGTGTGAATGTGTTATTGTGAAAGGTTGCCTTCCCTTTAAACTTGTACCTATGGCATGCGTGTACTGTGGAAGTCGGACTTCACACCAAATTACGGTGCAGTTGGAAAAGTGAAGCAGCCCACCCCAAATTGCCAGCCTGGCTGGCACACGACAAAAAAAAAAAAATAAAAAAATAAGGACATGGAAATCCTCAGTAGCTGCTGGCATGCCACTAAATATGACAATCAATATGAACACCTTATTTTTCGCAGAACTATTCAGTCAAATGAAATAGATCCATTTAAAGGCTGCTGAATATTTAACTTTAAGTTCTTAATTTGCATATATTTTCTCGTTTTAGTTAAGTGTTTGAAGTTTTGTTTGGCAGCATTCCCCGGGAGTAGACGTTGTATTTAAATAGGCTGGAAGCCATGTTTCTGTTAACCTTGAAAACTCGACTGCTTGAACTTGATCACGCACTTGATCAAATGTTCAAATTGTTATGAGCATTCCTGATATGCCAAATTTAGCCATTCTTGATTACTGTAGGGGAGAGGGGGGCACATGTGAACAAACGATATTTTGCCCAGTTAACATGAAGAGAAAAATCTGAAAAAAATTCATCTAGATGGTAACGCAAGTACTATATCCTGCCTGAAATTTCAAAGATCTAAACCACTTTGTTTTTTAGTTGTCATAAGATCTTATGTTTTGGAAGGTGCCAATATACTTCAATGGTCCAAGTTTTCAGAGTAAAAACACATCCAAAACTTTTTTTGTGATTTGAACTTTAATCGTCTTAAAGTGGCATTGATAAGGGAAGTTTTCATGCACTATTTTTTTTAATTGAAAAAAATATAGTGTTTTTTTTATCAAATTATGCCTGAGTTGAGATAAGGGGCACATGTGAACACATTATGTAGGGGCATATGTAAACAGTTCATCTGTGCTCCATAATGGTATTTAGTTATCCCAATTTCAAAAATTGTTGATTTTTATATATGGGTGATTCTACAAATTCGGGAATATTTCTAACATGCAGATTTCAAAAAATTAATTTAAAATTAAAAATCTGAAAAAAATCAGAAAAGTACTTTATAAGTTGCATAATTAAACTAGAATATCAGCAGAGCTTAAATGTTTGTATTTTATTGCATTTTTGAATTTTTATTTTTTTGAAGGCATATGTGAATGATAAAAAGGACATGTGGATGACACAATGGGTATGTGAATAACACAATAAGTATGTGAATAACACAAACACAAAAGGTATATTAATGAAATTTTTTAACCTGTAAACTGTTAGACATAATTTTTAAACATTGTACTGTCATAGTTTATCTTTTGATTCATCTACGTGTCTCATATTGGGGCATGTGAATGACAAAACACAAGTAACAAGGTTTCAAAAAGTCATAACTGAATATTTTTCGGCGAAACTTCGAATAAGAACCTACAAATGTAAGATTTAGGACTATTCATCATCAAAAATTCTTTACATGTACATTTTAATTGCATTCTGTAGGCCATGTTAATGACAAAGATGAAAAACAATTGAAAGTTGAGTTTAGCTTGCTTTTTATCAAAAAGTAATTGCAGAACAGCAAAATTAATCTTCAGCCAGGAATAACAAAGTTCCATGCTACATTTTAAGATGTGTTGCCAGATTGTTTAAATAAAACATTTCAGAGAAAAATATCTATACTTTTCAGACATGTGGAAGACAGATAATCGCTGGGACAAAGTTTAGATTAATTTTTAGAGACATTATTTTCACATTATTTTGCTTTTTTTGTGATGTACATCTTGCACACATACACATTCAAAAATAAAAAACTCTTGAAAAAAAAATTTTTTTTTTAAATCTAGATTCCATAGATTGTGAAAATTACACCTACGGGACAGGGCATGTGGATGACATTTCAATGTAATATCCTTTTTTTGATGAATAATATTTAATTATTGACATTGTTTATAATCAGAATTATAGAAGAAAAGACGCATAAAAATATTCCCAAAATAGTTTTTTATTAAATTAAAAACAAAAAGAGCAATCAGTATGGAACACAAATTTGCCCATTTTTGTGGAATCACCCATATATTGAACAGTCTAATTAAGAAATATGGAATAATTAAAAGTTTCCATACTTAATATTTAATTAAAATCTGAAAGAGTTGCAAAAAAGAGAAAGTTAAACTTGCTAAACTGTTGAAAAGGAACTGTTAAAAAATGTAGTAAGTGACGCTGACTCCGACATTAGTTTTGAAGACCGCAACTATCAAGAAATTTGTGCTGAAGTCAACCTTGAACTAGAAAATTTAGCTGTGAATAACTTTGTCCTCGTAGAATTCACTACCAAAAAGACAAAATTCACTGTAAATGAAACTTTTATATTTCCAAAAACAGATGATACATCGATGGTAAACACTCTGATGATATTCTGCTAAAATTACCAGCACTTACAATTTTAGGTGTCACATGTTGATCTGCATCTTTGGTTTCTTTTTCTGTAAAACTTGAAGGCTGCAATGTTCGTTGAATTGAGTCAATTAAACATGTTGAATAAATACCTTGATATTATTATTGTAAGTGTTTATTAATGTGTAATAAGCAGTATACTTAAAAATATGCTTAGTTTTATTTTATTTCCATTTATGTATCCGTGTTTACTTGTGCCCCATGTGTGTTTACAGCTGCCCTCCTACTGGGGCAGATGTGAACAAAATTTAACATATTTTAGACTTATTTTTTTGGCTGGAATTCACTGTTGAAGAAGGGAGGTAACTTCGTGAAAATATTTAGCAAATGTTTTATTTATCATGTATAGAACTTGTTTCTTTTATATTTAAATAAATATAGAAAAATATACAAAAATGTCATTTTTGTTCACATGTGAACCCCCTCCCCTCTCCCCTATATAGTTTAAATAAAGTTTTCTAAATTGAAGTAAACTATTCTTAAGTGCTCTTTTGAAAATGAACAGCTTGACATCTGGTATTAAAAATAACTAAATGCATGAAGACATATTGGAAGTCCTGATCTTCTATAGAACTCACTTGGATAAAACATACGTACAGGGTGCGGTGGAGAAACTTGCTGATTTGAAAAGTCAATAAAAGAAAAAATACTTCCTGTATCAGTCCATTTCTTTTTATAAGATATTGTACCCATACTGAATTTTTATTTTAACTATATTTCAAAATTACATCGGGCAAATGGCGGTCCCCATCAATGATGCACTCATCTACCCTAGATTTGAAATTTTGTTCCACTCTTTCGAGCAAATCGACTGGGTTGTTGGCGATAGCAAGCCGGATGTTGCTCTTTAGGTGTTGCAGGGTCCGAGGCTTGTCGTAGTAAACGATAAATTTGAGATATCCCCCAAAAAATAGTGGCAGGGTGTCAAATCGGGGGGAGCGCGGCGACCACGGTGCGTCACCTCTCAAGGAGAGGTTATCATATCAACTGTTGAACCACAGCAAGTTTGTAGGGATGGAACTGGGATTCGTTGTGCAGAATTCGTCTCAGTGTGCAATCAGAAATCCCCAGAGCAGCAACGTGTTTACGCGCCGAACGAATGCCTCGGAGAGCGCAAAAACGACTCCTTCACTTTATCGACGCTTTCTGGAGTTTTGGAAATCCACTGACGTCCTGGGCCTTTTTTTTTTTTTTTCACCACACTCCCACTTTCCCTGAATGTTTCAACCCACAAAACAGTCAATTCCCGGCCTGGAATGGGACCCCCGGGATGAAATTTTGAACCGAGTTCGGAAGGCACGTTGAGTGGCGACCACCGAAAGATTATTTGAAAAGTATAGACTCTTCAGTCCCGATTTTTTCAACCAATTGAATTTCAAGTTTTTTAACCTTTGTTAGGTCTGAATAATACCTAGAAAAAAAATTTGGATTGATGAAAAATAAATGCTACAATCTTAGATTTTATAATGCATACTTTTTTTTTGTTATAATTTGCTTTGAAATCAAAGATAAATAACAACTTAAAAGGTACACATATGTGTACCTTCAACTGGGACTGAAGAGGATAGGCCTATTCACATTACGACCGATCCGCCAGTCCGAACCGAATTTTTCGCTGCGAAACTGGTTTTCGAAATCCATTGTCATGACAGCACGCCGAAAAATCGGCTTCCGTCGCCGTTCTAGAATGCTAGATGTCGTCGGGGCCGAAAACAGACCGGTTGTTTCGAACCGACTTCATTGGCTCTCGCCAGGTGCGCGATCTTTGTAATTAGTGGGGGAATACCGTCACGTGACTTTTGGACGGAGCTAGTGCGAATGTACGAATTTTTTCACCTCCTTCCGTCACGACCGAAAAACGACTTCGTTCGGCCGGATCGGTCGTTACGGGAATAGGCCTAAAGCCTCGCTGCGGACGCTCGTTGCTCCTTTGTCCAAAGCATAGCGACAACTAAATTAGTGAGATAACAAATCTTCAGAGCCCCTTCTTTAAAATGATACTCTTCCCACTCTTTTCTGACCACTCCTTGCTAAGTAGCATACAATTAAAATCAGCAAGTTTCTCTGCTGCACCCTGTATTTTTTAAAGGCAAAGAATCAGTTCAAGCAAATGAGTTTTTAATAATGCACCTATTGAGCTATATACTTCAAAACTAATATTTAATCATTTCATATTTCAAAAGACAAAACATTGTCCATGAATGAAGTTGTTTCACGCTGAAAAATGCAAAGAATGGGCTAGAATAAAAGTGTAATGTGAGGCAAAGTGAAGTAGTTAGGGCCTGTTTCAAAAAGAACAAAAATAGGATATTTGTTCGGAAAATGATTGCACTAAGATGGAATAATGAATTTTGCAGAATAACTTGCTTTGAAATATTAATTTTCATTTTTGTCAGATATTTTGTTCCTTAAAAAAATATTATTTTCACCAGAAAAAGCATGGAGCAAAGTGAAAAATGAAATATTTTTTAGCGAAGTGCTTTCTATTTGATGGCTAAAAATATTTTACATCAAATAAATTAATGCATGAGAAAAATAAACGAGTGAATAAGAAATTATGTGAGTGAAGGAATAAGTAAGTAAAATGATAAGTGAAGAATAACTGAGTCAATAAAAAAAATTAAGAAAGATTTAAATGATTTAATAAATGAAAGAGTAAGTAAACGAAATGAATTATTTCACTTTGGCCCCAGGTGCTCTTGGCAAATTGCATTGAACATTTAAAATCAAAACATGCCGAATATGAACTAAATAAGTACTGCACTGGATATCAATGGATCTTAATTAATACTTTAATTACAAGAAAATTACAAGTTTATAACAACAAGCAATATTTTTGACAAATGACGAAAAATTACAACATGTGCTTCCGATTTTGAAAGTGACTTGAAACATTTTCTTCGCTTATTTTTGGAGCTATTTATTTTTTGACTGGAATCAACTGTAGGTTTCAGAATTTACAGTGAACTCTCACTTATACGCCGTCTCATTTATACGCCTTTTTCACTTATACGACGATTTTTAATGGTCCCAGCACATTCCATAGCAAAAAAATGATAGTATCATTCCTTTTTTGCGTCGCTCTATAGATAAATATTTCACTTATGCGCCGAATTTTCCCTAAAATGTAAAAAAATCAATTTATTTTCTTTAAAAAATAAGCATTTTCTTCACTTTCTTCTTAAATCTTTCGCTTTATTGCTCACGGAAGGCATTTCTTCCGCATGAACTACAATTCGGAGAGGGACAATTATCTATTATGCTTCGTTTTAGGGGGAACAGCTTAAAACTAGGTATGCTACAATTTTTGTTTTCGCTTTATCATTGTAGTTACCTGACAGTAATTGCCAAACCGTAGTAATATGCCCCTTTTGTATAGAAACTTCTTATTCATTCTCTTGTTAGAACCTATGTTGCGTTTTAGTTCTGTAAATAAGCTTGTTCGCTTATACGTCTCTTTCACTTATGCGGGTTTTTCTATTGTCCCTTGGGCCGGCGCATAAGTGAGAGTTCACTGTAGTTCAATTTATTGCTAGATAGGTGGTGATGGAAAACTGAGAAAAAAAAACCATTTCACTTTGTCCCATATTCCCCTAAAAAACTATGTTGCTAAAAATTGTCGTAAAACCGGAAACTTTTACATTATCGAAGAAATATTTCAAGCAAATTTTCTCGAGCCTTTCAACAAGTATTAAAAGAAAACGTTGATCTTTGTTAACCAACAAAATAGTGAACAAACCATACTGCAATGTATACACGTACTTTTGTGTACAAAGGAAGCACTTTAATTATTAATTTCGAAAATCACCAAAGAAAATCAATCAGGGAAAGAAATAGGCCCGTCATTTCGGGGGGTCAATTGCCCCCCCCCCCCCCCGACTTTGAAAAATCAATGTATTAACATGCGTGGTTTTTAATGTTTTCCAATGAAATTGCATTGTGTTTGGACCCTTTGCCCCCCCCCCCCCCCCCCTGGAAAAACTTGAAATGACGTCCCTGGAATGAAAACTCTTCACGAAAAGAGAAAATGAAAATATCGAACAATAATCTATTCATTGGAATCAATTACATCCAATAGTTTTCTTGAAAAACTCGTAATTGAAAATATACCAGAAGCCATTTCCGGAAATTAAGCACGCTTATATCGCCATCTGGTGAGTACAGACTCAACAATTAATTAATCACGATATGTTTTTATTACTGGAGGCACAAAAGGGCACTAAAGCTTCAAAAGACAAAGGGCTTTTTACACAGTAATAATTTTTATTGTAATAATGCATTTAGTTTTTAGGAATTATTTCCTGTATAATACAGGAGGAGTGAAAGTAATTAACCATGGGGGAGCGTGGCACAAAAAGGAGGTGAATACCCACTTGTTGTATTTTATGTACTATTAACCTTTGAACCTCTGATTTGCGGATATAATAGCTTAACACAGAAGGCAGATTTAGGTTTCCCACAGCATCTGTGCATGCGTTGTAGTGTGAAATTTCCTCACTGAAAGTTTTATAGCTGCATTTTTTATTATAAGCATTTTTTTAATGGGAGTTTAATGCTATAAAATATAATCCTTCTTTTGCGTAAAAAGAAATCTGATGTGGTGATGATTAAGCAAAGCACCTATGAACCTTAACGTATTATGTAACATTTAACATAGAAGAATTGTTTATTTTTTCTGTATTTTCCCCCCTCTCTTTTGGAGTGAAGAGAAAATGTGCAGTTGAGTAAATTTAACCCATTTATGCCCAAGTTTTTTTTTTAACAATTTTTTTCAATTTTTATCTGCTTAAAACTCTTACTTGGAATGGTTTACATACATTTTAGGCTTGAAATAGTTCGCCGTTGCCATATTTATTCAGTTATTTAGCGTCCTGTTTATGGATATTTTGCAGATATGTGAGCAAAATACGACCATACTTGACTTTACTTTCGCGAAGTAACATTACAGAAGACATCTCTGATCAATTTTAAGCAAATCATTTTAAAATAGTTTAATTTTATGAAGAAAAAGTTTGCAAAAAAACTCACTTTCTGTAGCTACCCATGCTGGATCATGTCTTGACTGATTTGTCTGAAAGTAGCTGTCAATAAATAAACTCTGATGTCCAAATGGTGGTTCCAACTGGTCTTTTTAAGAAGAAGGACTATTTAACTTGTGAAAAACCGCTTTAGTAAAAAGATATACCCATTACAGGTTTTTGTATGCAGTAACTAACAAGCGTCCCGTTTTTAGGCTACTGGGCACAAATGGGTTAAGTCGGATATGATTTTGCTAGCATGAAGTGTCATCAATCTTCAAGAAGATTACACGGCTGTTCTTTTTGATCAAAATATATTTAAGAGATATCTTGTTTTTACGCAGCAAAAAATAAACCGTCCTTTACAGTATAATACCGGCAACAGAGGTTCTAGTTTAAAACTGTAAAATGCGCAGTAATAAACGGCTAAACTAGCAATTTTACAGTTAATTACTGTAAAGAAGCAATTTTATAGTTTAGTCCGCAATATTACAGTTCATCCCCACAAAATTAGCTGCATCATACTGTAAAAACAACAGTATAATACTGGCAGCAGAGGTTCCAGTTTAAAACTGTAAAATGCACAGTAATAAACTATAACATTAGCAATTTTACGCTTATTACTGTAAAATTGGCAATTTACAGTTCATTAATGCAAAATTACCAATTGTTACAGTTTATTACCATAAAATTAGCTGTATTATACTGTAAAAAGAACTTTTTTTTTCAGTGTAGTTCTACAAATTTTTTTTTCTACAAAATTTCCCAACAAATTTTAATTAGAGTAAGAGATTGTCTGTAAGTCATTAAATAAATTTTTGCCCCATGTTTGACCCTCCTACCCCTCTTTTGTCACAAAGAGTCCCATTTCACCTTTCCCCTACCCCAATTTTGTCCATTAGTGAGAAGTTTGCTTTCATGCAACATGCAGCAATTCAGAAAACTTTTTACGTGGAAACTTGAAATCACAGAAAAATGTGGCATCTCGGAAGGTTATTCGGAATAATCTGTGACGATTAGACGTTTTTATTTTAATTCTGAGCCACGGTTTTAACATTATTGCCAATCCTAATGCAATAGTTTATATAAATACAACGACTTTTAAAACGTAACCTCTCTCCGGCAGGTATATGCTGCTTGAGTTAGTGCGTAGATAAAAGTATGCATCTATCTTTGTTTAAACAAAAAGATAGAATGTTGCATTTTTCCCTCGAACTCTAACAGGAGGGTTTTCTCGCCCAAGTTTCAAAAAATATTATAACTTTAACAAATCCCGATAATTTGTAATTAATTACAAAAAGCAGACGCATTATAGCGATTAGCTTTAGTTAATTTCTTCAAAAAATATGATTTGTCTACTCTTTGTAAACTTTGACTTTGAAAGTAGCATTTTACATGTGGTGGTGGTCCCTAAATCTTTGGTCGGTCATAACTTTTGTTCTACTGGTCCTAAAGTGATGCCGCTTGGTACCCAGCTTACTTTTGGCCCTCCGCGCCTAATTATGTAACCAAATGTAGGAGTTCCGTTTGAAAATTCAGACTTTGAGTTCATTTCACTTTGTATATAGCCCCTTATCAAAATTTTACTCATAGTTTTAAAGAAGACTTCAATTCATGACAGAAGACGCCTTTCTTTTGTTCTTAGCAAGTATAACAGCCGAATAATTCAGAGTGTTTCGTTTTTTTTTTCCTATGACTGTACCTTTTGATAAATTGCGGGACGATTTCGATATTCAACGAAACTTTTTTCAAGATCAGCATCCAGCAACTAATAATGCATTTCAATAGTAATATCAATTATTACGAGAATATATCTTGTTCATAAGATTTGACTCTTAAGGCTGTTGCCATTCATAAGTAATGTTACATTTTGCACACAAAAAATGGAGGAATACGCTGTAAATTATATAGTTTTATTTAAATTTTTAAAAATCTAGGGCTTATTTAAAATTTTCGGCTACGAAGTGCACACTATCAGTGTGCGGACTAATTTTGTACCAATTCTCATAATCGTACGTTGTGAAAATTTTGCAGTAGAGCCTTTGACCCGCAACCTATGACGTCATCAAATTTTGATTTTTTTTAAAATTATAGTTTGGCAACACAATGACTGATTGTAATTTTGCCATGTTTCCCATCGTCTTATAATTCTTCCGTACTTGCTTCTAATAGAACCAAACTACTTCCTGATATAAAATATTTGTGCAGTCTCTTCGAACCAGCTTATCGAAAGAATCCTCCTCGGACATCAGAGACCATCTCAGCGACATTCCTCCAGAGGTTCAATCAACCTGGATCCAAACGATAACTGCCAAGTTTTGTGACCCGACTCGGCGGGAGGTCTCGGAGGAATGGTCTATTCTGTAAAATTTTACTGTCAATAAGTGACTTGGGTGGGGGGTAGGGCAGTAAATCTTCCCGTTTACTGCTCAATTCCCACACCTCCGGAGTATAATCGGGTCTCGGGGATAGAGCCCGAGCATTTATTTTACCCCGAATGAGATGTCTGATGTTGAGAAGGTTGAAGTTGTAGTCGTTTGTTTCTTCCGATAAACTGAATGGCATCTATGATGATTCAACATTGCAATATTGTTTAGTATTTTACTCCACCTATAAAAAATAATGGCAATATTTTTTGCTGAATGAGCTCGTATTTTTGAGAACTCTTTGATAAAAATAGCAACGAAATAAATATGCTGAAATTTGGATGCTGATCTTTTTTTTTTTTTTTTGATCAAAGAGCTATTTATTTTCATTTTCCACTACAGTTGCAGTGTGGTTTCGTTTCAGATTGGCGCTGGACTCCGGTTGTGCTCGGTGCTTCACCTCCACGGACGCCTACCGGCCCCTGCTCCTACGGATGGCGGCGCCAATGTCCTGCACACATACATAACTACACACGCACACACATATCTATCGCATTTCGTCATTGCAAAAAACATAATTTGAATTTAAGATGTCAAAATTCAAATTACGTTTGTTAATAAGCTTTTATTAGTTTCATATGTGGGTGTGTATGTAACTCTGAATAAAAGATAAAATTTATGTTCTTTACAAATGTAAAAGTAAAAGATTTAATACTGTTATTAATACCAAAGGCTAAACTGTATTAAATGTTGATGTATTAGAAGTGTTTCAGTTGTTTGTATGTAACTCCGAAAGATAAAATTCACGTTCTTTGCAAATATGAAAGTAATGTATTTAATACTAATACTAAAGGCTAAAGGCTAAACTACATTATATGTTGGTGGATTATAAGTGTATGTAAACTTATCCGATATTCAATACAGTGAACTCTCACTTATACGCCGCCTCATTTATGCGCCTTTTTCACTTATACGACGATTTTAAAATAGACCCAGCACATTCCATAGCAAAATAATGATAGTATCATTCGTTTATGCGTCGCTCTAAAGATAAATATTTCACTTATGCGCCGAATTTTCACTAAAATATAAAAAAAAAATTATTTTTTTTTAAAAATAAGCATTTTTCTTCACTTACCTCTTTAATTTTTTGCCTTTATTGCTCACGAAAGACATTTTTGAACTAGAGTTCGGAGAGGGACAATTATCTATTATGCATCGTTTTAAAGGGAATAGTTTTTAATTAGGTATGCTACAATATTTGTTTTCTCTTTATCATTATAGTTACGTTACAGTAATTGCCAAACCGTGGTAATATGTCCCTTTTCTATAGAAATATTCTTATTCATTCTCTCATTAGAACCTATGTTGCGTTTTAGCTCTTTAAATAGGCTTGTTCACTTATACGTCTCTCTCACTTATGCGCCTTTTTCTGTTGGTCCCTTGGGCCGGCTTACAAATGAGAGTTCACTGTAGTTTTGAAAATCTTCTTTTTAGTTTAACTCTAAAAGCGTATTTTTTAGTTTTTTTTTTAACTATATTTTGGATTAATCTTTTAACTTCCAAACAATTTCATACGTAAGTTTTGCAAAACAATATTAACATGGAACTCATTTTCACAAAATGGCAACGTTGAAACGATGAGACAATTACATGATAGCAATCTCTTTTATTCTTATCACATCTCCCATTTTATACATGGCAAGGGAGACGGAAAGTAAATGACCAATTCTGACTCCATTAATTTTAGAGCCCTGAACTCCGATTTCTTTACCCCAAGATCAGTTTGACTCTGGCCCCACGACTCCGACTCGGACTTCGTAGAAACGCAGCCCCGGAGGGGAAAATGACCGATTCTGACTCCAACTTTTGGGACTTCAAATCCTCCGACTTCGAACTCCGACTCCTTTACTCTGAAATTGGTCCGACTCAAGCTTCGCAAGTCCGATTTCTCTCAGAAATAATGCATACTGTCTGCCCATGAAAACCGCGCGTGGCACTCGAGAGCAGTTCCACTTAAAAAATGGTAGATGGGTTATGAGTGATATTTTCCAGAAGTTTTCAATTTAAAACTTGCATTTTTGCTAAATCCTTTTGACATATTCAACTAAACTATGTATTAGAAATGAGCATCGTTCCACGTTGTTTCATGCACCTGAATATGCTTTTTGTTTTTCTTCCCCTTATTGTTATCTTACCTGACACCCCTCTTTTGGTAAGATCAAAGAAGACCTGACGCATGCGCACATGCGCGGAAGGTTTAACCTAAGAAGATCAGACAGTATGTCTCTTTGAACCATCTTTGAATATGCCACTGGTGGATACATTAATTTTTTTTCTTTACCTGAAAGTAAATACACTGCTCAAAACAATTAAAGGATATTGTAAGTTTCCTATAAAAACAAGGGTTTAAACACTTTTTAAGAATTTTTTTTTTTTTTGCATAAAAGTTAGGAAGAGAGTTACAAATGTAAATTTTGCTCATTTTCCAACTTTATAGTATGCAAATTTTGAGTTTGACGTCGAAAACGACTCTTTAGCGGCAGCGAATGAAATTTCACTCTCACTTTACTATAAGATAAGGCAGAAAAGAATGTTCGACGGTCTGTAAGAGCATTGTTCCGATGTGTGCCATGTCTCAGCGAAGACATTTGACAGATTCAGAAGCTTCTAGAGTTGTTGGCAGACTAGAGGGAGGTCAAACACAAGCCGAGGTAGCGGAAGCCATGGGAGTTTCTCAAAGTGTAGTTTCCCAGGTCTGGAACCATTTTCTAGAGACTGGAAGTGCTGCCCATAAATCAGGACAAGGACGTAGACCGGCTACAACGCCCATTGAAGACCGCTATTTAGCTTTATCGGCTCGGAGGCACCGAAATATGAGTGCCACTCAACTGCAACGACAACTTTGCTCAGCTACTGGCACCCGTATTTCGACACAAACTGTCCGAAATCGACTCCACGCCATTGGCATGTATGCCCATCGACCACATGCCCGTAGAGAGTAGGATACGGAGCACGTTAGTTGGGGAAGAAATGAGTGGTGCAATATCCTGTTCTCTGATGAGTCCCGTTTTTCCCTTCATCCTGAAAATAGGCGGGTTTTCATCTGGAGAGAACGTGGCACAAGAAATAATCCAACATTTGGACGCGAAAGTGTCAGATTTGGTGGTGGAGGTGTGCGGTATACGCCGGCATTTCCATTGATGGTCGAATTGACCTCCATATTTTCCGAAATGGAATTCTGACTGGTCATCGATATAGGGATGAGATCCTCAGACCTATTGTCGTCCCTTACGCAGCAGCAATTGGAGATGACTTCATTTTAATGGACGACAATTACAGGCCACATCACGATAACTTGGTGAATGATTTTCTTTTTGAAGAAGGAATTCTACGTATGGAGTGGCCAGCGTGTTCTCCGGATATGAACCCAATAGAGCATGTTTGGGACATCCTAGGAAGACGAGTGACTGAACGCCTATCACCTCCAGAAACTCTCCAGGCACTCAAAAGAGCTCTTCAGGAGGAATGGGGCAGAATACCCCAGCCCCTCATTAATACCCTCATTGAGTCCATGCCTCAGAGGTGTTTAATACTTCTAGCTGTCCGGGGAAACCATACCCCCTACTAAAAGTGGTCCTCTTCAAAGGAAACCCTTTTTTCATTTGGTGTTCTCATTTTCAGAAAATGTGTTTTTTTTCCATTTTTTCCCCCTTTGGTACCCAAAAGCTGAATAAAAAGCATTTTTTTCTGCCAAACTAATGTAATTTTTATCTCTTATAGCTTACTACGTGTAGTCGATAATATATCAATCAACCAAAATGGTCTTCAGGTGCAAAATCAACCCAAAATCTCAATATCCTTTAATTATTTTGAGCAGTGTACTTAAATCTAGCCAATTCAATACGTCAGAATTTTCAAAAAGAAAGAGATTAGAAAATTCAACGTATTTATCCAAAATTTGCATTTCCTATACCAGACAACATACAAATTCCGACAAACTTCTCGCTGCACCACAATGGTCAACGAACCCCAGGAATGTCCACCGCCACTATCTACAGCGGGGAAGAGGGAGAGAGCTTTCATTATCGCAGCGAGCACCATTAAAAAACATCTAAACTTCACTCCTAACAAGCACCTCCACAAAAGCAGCTCTCCCTCTCCGCCGAGGAGGACATAAATTAAACTTCTCACAGCCAGAATAAAATATGTCGAGTGGCAGCACCGGGTCAAGTCGGAGGCCCCGGACTCAATGTAAAAGATCGTTCCGTTGCTGTAATGGTACAAGGTGGAACGAGTCTATGACATGGAACTTTTAAATCTCTGGAAATGTATCACGGTGAAGGATTACCCCCACAGTTGACCTTATAAGGAAGTGTTGGTGGTTGGAAGGGGTTCGCTTTCATGAATTCATGTTCCTCTTTTTGCTTGCTCTTTGGTGGAGGTGCCTTTTTATGCTTCTTGGGGCTCTGTCAAACGTCATGGATGTTGATAACAATTCAAACCGGAACGTCTGATCAGGCTATCGCTTTTGCTATCATTTATTTTTAAACACGTTGCAACAGTACTTTCTACAATGATGTACGGTGGAATCTGAATTGAATAATTGAAGTTCTACTACGAAATTTCAATTAAAAGAACCCCTTTTAATCGAAACTTCGTTCAACTGGATTCGATTTTTATTATTTTGATCGAACTTTTGTGAGACTTTGACACATGGAACCTAAACTCTCTTTAAGAAATGCATCAGAGCGAATTATTTCCCCACAGTTGACCTTATAAGGTGGTTGGAAGGAGTTTTCTTTCATAGATTCATGTTCCTTTTTTTGCTATGTTGAAAAAAATTCAAGTCGAAACAACATACCTAACTGACGTTTATGATAGTATCGTTTTTTCTTGAGTGCTTGGCTATAGTTCTTTCAACAATGATATACAGTAGAACCTCAATTATCTGAAAATTTTTAATCGAAACTTCGTTTAAAAGAATTCGACTTCTATTATTTCGATCGAACGTTTTTGAGACTGACGTCGGACTTATAAATCTCTGATGAAAATTTATCAGTGAAGGATTATCCCCACGGTTGACCTTATAAGGAAGTGTTGGTGCTTGGAAGGGGTTCTTGTTCATAAATTCATGTTCGTTTTCTGCTTGGTTTTTTGGTTGAGCTTCTTATGGTTGGATCTTTTGCGCTGTCAAAATGTCATGGATGTTGAAAAAATGCAAACCGGAACTTCTGATCAGGCTATCGTTTTTGATATCATTTATTTTTAAACACGTTGCAATAGTTCTTTCTGCAATGATGTACAGAAGAACCTCAATCGTCCAAACGCTTTTTAACCAAAACTGCGTGTAACCGAATTCGATCGAACTTTTTTGAGACTTTGACATGGAACTTTTAGATTTCTGGAAATATATCACAGTGAAGTATTACCCCACAGCAGGGCCGCCGAGAGGAGGGGGGGGCAGCAGGGGCAAAATCCCCGGGGCCCGGCCCAAGAGGGGGCCCGGGAGGCGAGTTAAAAAAAGGCAGTTTTTTTGGTTAACTGAACTTCATTTTTGTGTAGGCAAAGCAAAAACATCTCGCATCTAGATGTGTCCACAGCAACGCAACGAGTGCTTGTAGCCCAATGCCTTAGGGGGCTATCTTCTGTAGTTCTTACCAGGCATTTCTTACGTGTACAATGGAAAGTTTTAATGAACTTTCAAAGTGAGGAATAACGCTTTTAATAGTCAAGAAATGTAATTTTTTTCAAAGGATTTTAAAACACTTGCATGTGTAATTTATGTAAATATGTATTATTAATTTCGTGAAGTAGTGATAGAATTATTAATAGTTATTAGTAAATTGAAGTAGGAATATTATTTGTAAATTTGTGTTATGTATTTCTGATTTATATCATACGCATTTATATCATAGCATACTTAAGTACAGCACACGAGCAAATTATAAAAATATAAAACACATAAAAATATAAAATTGGAAGAAAAATTAGCAAATACGAAACACTGTTATTTTTCTTCTCTGCACCGAACGTAAGTTGTCTTAGTATTGAAGATTTTTTTTGGAAGGGGGGGCGCATGTCAGTACTTTGCCTCGGGGCCCCGGTAAAACTCTCGGCGGCCCTGCCCCACAGTTGACTTGAAAAGGAAGAATTGGTGGTTGGAAGGGGTTTTCGTTCATAAATTCATGTTCCTTTTTTGCTTTCTATTCGGTTGAGGTGCCTTTTTCTGCTTCTTGTTGGGGTTGGATCTTCTGCGCTGCTAAACGTTATGGATATTGATGAAAATTCGAACCGGAATTGCAGATCTGACTATCGTTTTTGGAAGGAGTTGCAATAGTTCTTTCTACAATGACGAGCAGACCGAACCCCTTTTAGTCGAAACTTCTTTTAACCGAGTTCGATTTTTATTGTTTCGATCGAACTTTTTTGAGACTTTACATGGAACTTTTAAATCTCTGGAAAGTTATCACAGTGAAGCATTACACCCCCCCCCCCTCCTCCAGTTCTCTTTTCGCTTGCTCTTTGGTTGAGGTGACTTTTTATGTTTCTTGGGGTTGGATCTTTTGCGCTGACAAACATGGATGTAGATGATAGTTCACGCCGGAATTTCTGACCAGGCTACCACTTTTGATGTCATTTATTTTTAAACACGTTGCAACAGTTCTTTCTACAGTGATGTACAGTAGAAATTCAATCATCCGAACCCCCTTTAACCGAAACATTGGTTAACCGAATTTGGCTGTTATCATCTCGATCTAACTTTTATTAACTGTTCGTTGTACAGCGTAGTTGGAAAATCAATGACGAAATTTTGAATAATGGTTGAAAGGGAGGTTGACATTAATAATATTTAATCTGAAGTCTGTTGGCATAAAAATAAAAACTGTGCTATACATACACTTCTGTTCCTCATATCAGACACTTGGTCGATTTCCACATTTAGTATTTCAAAGATTTTTTTTTTTTTTTTTTTTTTTTTTGAGCAATGACAAATTGCTATTTGTTTCCATTTTGGACCTCATGTTTTGCAGTTCTTTTCTTATATTTGGCTCGAAAACTGCAACAGGGTGCGCCATCTCTTCAGACGCCAACCGGCCCCTGCTCCTTCGGGTGTTGGCACCCACGTCCTGCACGCGCACGCACACACACACACACACACGTACACACAAATACACACACACACATACACGTTTGTACTTGCACACCTATCGCAATCCGTCATTGCGTAAAACATAATTTGAATTCAAGACATCTATTTTTTCTTTCTTTTTTCTTGAATTCCTTTTCCTTTCCTCCCCACCCCTTTCGGTTTCTCGTAAAATTTTAGTTTTCAGTGGTGTCAAAATTCTTCCGGATCTGCTATGCGTCTAAAAGACAAGGATAGGAGAAGAAGGGTCGAAACGAGTTGCAAATATTTTCAAGTCAAACCTCGTTAATTGGAACACGCTTCAAACGAATCACTGCCAAGAAGAATTACATTTGCAGTTGAGACGAATGGGTTTCAGAAGTCCGATTAATTTAAGCAAATTTAAAGGGTCACACCGACAGACATTTTCCAAATTTGGTCAAAATAGACTCAGCACACTTCAAAACGTGCAAATCCGTCGAAATTCGAAAATTTTCACGAATCCATTTCTTTTTCTACGTATTAGATACAGAAGAAAGTAAAAAGGACACCATTTTCACAAACGGAGTGATTATTTTAAGCTGTGTTTATGCCCTCCTCTCCCTCATATAGAAATTACTAATTTAAAAAGTCGGTATCGGAAGTTTCTAACTCAAAGAGATGTGGTCGATGAATTTTTTCCCACTCCACAACCCTGATCATAACAGATTCGTATAATGCTCCCTCCCGTTCGCTAACAACCCAATCTAGAGCTCCTCTAGAGGACAGGCTGACTTATCCGACATTTTGGTTCCAAAATATTCCCGGATCCAGCCTTGTTACAGGTATTTGAAACACATTAATATTATACCTGGTTGCTCTGGAGTAAAATAACTTATGATTATAGTTGGATAAAGCACCATATTACGTAAATTAAAAAAGACAGCTTATTTCTCGAATTTAAAAACAGTTTATTGGGAAATGTTTAATGAAATTGGGTCTATTTTCATATTGCACTTGTTTTAAGCCTGAGTTTATGAAATGTTTTCGCCATATAGACTAAATTAGTCAAATATCATCTATGAAGCTACAATTCAAGCTTAGCTTCCACTTTTCTTCAATGCGACTTGAGTACAGATACCAGTGGTTCCATGCCCACCGTTTTGGAACCAAAATGTCGGATAAGTCAGCTCCCCTCTTATAGGAGCCTTAACCCAATCTAAAGTACCATTTCTTGCAGGCGCGTAACTGTTTGCACCTGCAATGTCATGAATTTCTACAATGGAAGAGCAAAGTACCAAGCAATTTCGAATAGTTTCAACATTTATTAAATACTTGTAATGTAGCAATATTAAACTGGTAGACATTACTAAGTCAACCACTTTTGCTACAAGCAGATTCAAAGTTCTTTAAAATTATGTTCTATGGATGCTTTTAGTAGATTTATTAGTATGATGGAACATATCCAATCAGAAAAAAGTAAATCTACCGACTCGCACTTTGCAAGTATTTTTCGTGTATCAAGGGCGGATACAAGGGAGGGGCGATGGGGGCGATCGCCCCTCCCTTGAGGCACTCTTCTCCAACAGTTTTTAGATTTTGAAGTTAAAAAAAAAGCAAGTTTAGCTGATCTTTGTTGATATTGAGGGAAAGGATGCAGGGATTCGGGCTCTGATCTGGAAATTTTTCTAAATGGAAGACCAAAATATTTGTAATCAACATGTGTTAACAAGGATCCACGGCGAAAAAAGTGGGCAAGTAGGAAAACAAATCAATCGCCCCTCCCTTGGAACATTTCTGGATCCGCCCTTGTCTTGTATCAATTTTTGTGGAGAATTTCCTACTAGTTAGTCAGTTTGTCTCTAGATGGCAATACAAAAACATGCCCGAAGCAAAATGATTTCAGTCTGGCCATCTATGAACCGGCAAACTGAACATTTAACCTCCGGAAATTGACTAACTCAAAAATTTGCTTTAGATCTTTTACAAATTGGGGGCTCTTGTAGCAATAATTGAAAGTTACGGTGCCTGCTGCATCAAAGTAATATTAAAGTGTTCAATTAATTCAAAATTAGGAAGCCAAATATTGATAAATAATTTATAAATCACCCCCACGCACTTTTTTTGAGGAACTAATGTGTTTAGACATAAACTGTCAAGTCTTATTTTCTTGCTATTATAATTTGCATTAAATACAAACCCTCTGACTCCCCCCCCCCCAAAAAAAAAAGTAACGGAGCGACATAAAGTAGTAAATTACCGTAAAGTCAGGTTACTTGGACCCTAGGGGGTTACTTGAGCCCATTACAGTAAAATGATAAAATCTAGGTTTGGTACTACTAGTTGAAGACTTGCACGTAGTTCCTCATTTCTCCGCTAGGTATAAACACTCTGCAGTCTGTAATGCTAGTACCATTCCCAGATTTTATCATTTTACTGTGGGCTCAAGTAACCCCCTTGTGGGTCCAAGTAACCCGACTTTACGGTAGTTTACTATTTAACAAGAACTTTTACTAGCTGTACACAAATGGATTTTTTATACGATGAACCATACTTCCTAGTATTTACCAGAAATTTAATACAGCGTTAATGCCTTTTTTATCTTCATTATTCCCCCCCCCCGCCCGTCCCTTCATGGCAGCTTATTCATGAACTCTCTAGCACAACGGTTTCTCTCACGATCTGTTCAGAGCCTCAAGTTAACACTTCCTTGAAACAAATGAGACCACAGAGCCTAATTTATATTTCCCAGGTATGAGCACAAGACGGGCTATTAAAATCTTTCTAACGTCCAAGCTGAAATAACCACTTACAAAAGAGAAAAATTAAAACTTGTTTCTGGTGTTTTTCAATAATAATTTGAATCCTGGTGTATTGTTCCAGCTTTTTGAGCACCAGCAACTATTAGTATCCCTCATTTTAATCTCCAAGCTTAACCAATGATATATAAAGGTCAAAAATTGAAATTTGTAACTGATGTTTTTCAATAATAACTCACATAAACAAGGCCGATAGTATCTGTACCTCAGAACCATAACGACGTAAGTCCAAAAATGGCGATTTTCACTTTTTTTGCTACATTGTATGTAGAATCTTATTCTGCATCGACCAATGAGAACGTTATTCTATAAAAGAAATTCCTTTACTATTATTTAGCTGCGTTAAAATAGTACGAGTCCCATTCTTTGAATGCATCCGACTAGAGCTCCTTTAGAGGACAGGCTGACTTGTCCGACATTTTGGTTCCAAGACCTTCTTGGATCCAGCATTGTTACAGGTATTTGAAACACCTTAATATTATACCTGGTTGCTCTGGCGTAAAATAACTTATGATTAGTTGGATAAAGCACTGTATTAGGTAAATTTAAAAAGATATTTTATTTCTCGAATTTAAAAAGAGCTTATTGGGAAATGTTTCATGAAATTGGGTCTATTTTCATATTGCACTTGTTTTAAGCTTAAGCTATGAAATGTTTTTGTTATTTTGACAAAAATAGTCAAATATCATCTATGCAGCTATAATTCAAGCTTAGCTTCCACTTTTCTTCAATGCGGCTTGAGTACAGATACCAGTGGTTCCACGCCCACCGTTTTGGAACCAAAATGTCGCCCTCTACTGAAAAGTGACGAAAATGGACTTACGTTAGTCTGATTCTGAGGTGTAGGTACTATCTCCCACGTCCCGAAAATTATCAAGCAATTTGAATGAAACAAATTACTGCATATCATCCTTACATGACAGCCAATATGTCCACTATCCATCGACTCACAGAGCTTACAGTTGGATCCTCAGTGATGGTATTCTCGAATTTTCAGCACAAGATGCAAACTATTTGTATCTTTCCTTTTAATATCCAATCTTGTACAATCAATTATAGCGATGAAAAATTGAAATTTGTAATTAATATTTTTCATTTATATCTCGACTCATAAATAAGGACGATATTATTTCATTTTTTCCGAAAATTAACAAGCAATTTGAACGAGAAAAATTACCGCATATCATCTTTACATGATAGCCAATATGACCAATCTCCATCAAATTTTGCATTTGGATTCTTACGTATTTTCCCAGTTTTGAGACCAGGAAGTACTTATCCCTATTTTTATATCCAACATTAAACAATCAATCATAAAGGTGAATAATTGATATTTGTATCTAGCATTTTTGTCAACTCGTCTCATAAATAAAGATTGTATTATTTCATCAGCCCCGGGAGTAACCAAGCAATTTGAACGAGAAAAATTACCGCATTGCATCTTTACAAGACAGCCCTTACGTCTAATATCCATCTATTCACAAAGCTTACATTTGGATCCTGATGGTATTTTCGAGATTGATGTACACAATATGTACTCTATTTTTATCATTCTTTTTAACATCCAAGCTTAAACAATCAATTATGCAGGTGAAAAATTGAAATTTGTAACTGATATTTTTCATTAACAACTCGTCTCATGAATAAAGACGATATTATTTCATTAGTCCCGAAAATTACCAAGCCATTTGAATGAGAAAAAGTGCCACATATCATCTTTACAAGACAGCCATTATGTCTAATATCCACATCGACTCACAGAGCTTACATTTGGATCCTGGTGTATTTACATCAATCATCGGTGGAAGGAACCATTCTTTCGTAAGCTCCAGCAGTGGCCACACCTGTGCCAAAAGAAGACTCGGTAGTTGATTTTAATGAGATTTATGTGAGGTGATTGGAAAACACTAAATAAAAAGAAAAATGGGTCGCTGAGCTTCGGCTTATGATTCGGGCTAATAAATCTACGGTTAGGGCATTCGTTTCTGAAAGGGTATTTAATGTTGCTTAATTTGACGTAATTGTTCGTTGATCTTTGTCGTAATAAATTTTTTTCAGATATCGCAGACCGCATGAGTTATTGTTCTGGTTTCTTCTCGGCTTCTGATAGAAGCATCGAGGAATGGAAAATTGAGAGGTGCGGTTTGAAAAATGAATTGATATTAGAAAGCTCAATGATTTGCAATGGGGATTTGACTCAAATTTGAATGAGAGTTCACCAAACGAACATTGTAAGCTTTTTCGCTGTGCATGGTTTCAGCAATTTACAATTGTTGTTTGATCCAAATCTGACTCAAAGTTGTCTAGACAGATATTGCATACAGTGAACTCTCAGTTATGCGCCGGCCCAATGGACCAACAGAAAAAGACGCATAAGTGAGAGAGGC
The DNA here is from genome assembly GCA_038373865.1 of Uloborus plumipes. Lineage (NCBI taxonomy): Eukaryota > Metazoa > Arthropoda > Arachnida > Araneae > Uloboridae > Uloborus > Uloborus plumipes. The sequence goes on from JAXGGA010008116.1 coordinate 27,447, forward strand.
GTATAAGTGAACAAGCCTATTTAAAGAACTAAAACGCAACATAGGTTCTAATGAGAGAATGAATAAGAATGTTTTTATAGACAAGGGACATACTATTACTACGGTTTGGCAATTACTGTAACGTAACTATGCAATGATAAAGAGGAAACAAAAATTGTAGCATGCCTAATTAGATACTGTCCCCTTTAAAACGATCCATAATAGGTAATTGTTCCTCTCTGAACTCTAGTTCATGCGGAAAAAAATACTTTCCGTGAGCAGTAAAGACGAAAATTAAAGAGGAAAGTGAAGAAAAATACTTATTTTTTTCAGAAACTAAAATGAATTTTCAACATTTTTACGAAAAATTCGGCGCATAAGTGAAATATTTATCTTCAGAGCGACGCATAAACGAACGATACTATCATTATTTTGCTATGGAATGTGCTGGGTCCATTGAAAATCGTCGTATAAGGGAAAAAGGCGCATAAATGAGGCGGCGTATAAGTGAGAGTTCACTGTATATTTCGGTTGAAACAAGGATTCAGCAATTTATAATTGTTTCATCCAATGTTGATTCTGATCTTACTAGACGGATATCGCAAATGGTTTATCTAAAGGGTCATTCCATAGAAATGTCAACCTCAGCCGACGAAAAAAAAAAATACCGAAGTGAAAAAAGTATGAAAAAAATAATAAATAAATAAATAAATAAAAATCATACAGCATAAGAAATTGAAAAAAAATAGAAATAGTATTGTAATTATCACTGAGATTAGCCATAATAAATAGTTTGTAGCGTGTTTACTGCTTGTTATTCTATGGTTACGTTGGTCACGTTACGTTAGTCACAGCCATCTTGAGTAACAGTGACACTTAAAACTAAAAAGAATTAAGATTTAATGAATGTGTTTTATGTTTTTAAAAGCCAACTTTACATATTTTTCAAATATATCATTCAATTTTTAACACTTGCTTAACTTTGAGAAATTTTTGCCTCACAACATGAGCATTCATTTTCAGGGTTACAAAAATGTTACGTTAGTCATGCTGCTATTTTGGTTGAAAAAATATCTGTCGGTAATTTTGTTTTAAATTCTTAGCAGAAATGATACATAGATACCATGTATATGGGCGATTCTCTGTAAACTGGTAATTGGCTGTCCGGACCAAGTATTTTAAAAATAAGAAAGTGTAATAAAATAATTATCGCTCTTAATACAAGTAAAGCATTAATACTTTGTGGCCCAATTGCATTTGGAACGATAACAATTTAATTTTTTTTTCTAGAAATTATCTAAGCACCAAAATCACAGTCCCCTGGCTGTCCCAAACCCATAGTCTAACTCAGGGGTGGCCAACCTTTTTTGGGAGAGTGCCACTTTCAGGGGGAAAATAGTTCTGCGTGCCACTTTCAATTTTTTGAATAAATTGAAAAATTTGAAAAGGTGAGAAAATGGTATTTATAGGCTTTTTTTGGTTTTTACTCACAAACAGCACATCTTTTCTATATAAATCCGCAGGTGTACCCATCCCTTCCCCCACCCCAAAATGATTATCCCCTCCCCACATGCTTCAGAGCAACTCAAGAACAAGGACCCCCCCCCCCCCCTTAAAAACACTCTTCCTAAATTCAGTTTGTTTCAAAATCAGGGTTTGAAAAAACCCATTTTCTTTTTTTTTTGAAAAAAGCCCAGCCCGCCTAGGATTTTAGTCGTATATCCAAGTTTTTACTAGTTTTGGATGAAAACCCTGGATTTTTTCAGTTTTTTTTTCAGAAATATTTTTAAAACCACTCATTCTCTACTAAAACATTATATACCCAACTACAGCTTGCTACTTTAACTTTTCCTGAACTCAGGGGAGCCCTGAAGAGAGGTCACCAAAGCCTCCGAGTTTTTATTCTTCAATACGTTTTTACTAAAAAAAAAAAAAACTCGTACCTTTATTTTCTATTTTTTTTAAAACTTGGTCAAAATGCCGCCCCCTGGCTGCTGCGCCCGTGGCATGAGCCACTCCTCTGCCAACCCCTAGCTACGCCACTGATAGTACGCACACTGAAACAAATTCTCAAATTCTCCAAACATTACGTATTTCTAAAAACTCTCTTTAGAAATGCACTTTTGAGAAACGCATAACATTCTCTTAAATGCACTCACAAGTAGAATCTGGAATTGTTAAACAATAGCTCTCAGTCTCATTTTTGGCCCGCTGAAAATTTTTAACTGAAGCTCAAATTTCCTGTGCCTTTCCTGTAATCAGACCAGGGCCGTCATTTCAAGTTTTTCCGGGGGGGGGGAGCAAAGGGTTCAAACATAATGCAATTTCATCTGAAAACGCCAAAAACCTCGCCCACTTATATGTAAATACATTAATTTCTCGAAGTCAGGGGGGGGGGGGGCAATTGACCCCCCTAAATGACGGGCCTGAATCAGCCTTGATTATATTGACTGTATTTTTTATGTCAATATAATTACAATTAAAAATTAATCAAGGTATTTTTTTAGTGGTAGCAAAGAGCCTGAACTCATTATATTTTTTTCAATTATCTGATAATTCTTCGCGTGCCACTTTGAATACCTTGCCGTGCCACTCTGTGGCACGCGTGCCGCGGGCTGGCCACCACTGGTCTAACTGTTAAAGATAGTATCTCAAAAAACCTATTAACACTACATAAATTTGGAAATTAATATCTAAAAATAGAATAATGAAGCTATATTTTTCTTATGAAATAAGGTATAATTACGTATTTCTAAAACTTAAAATTGTCATGTAGATTCTGTCCGGAGTTTTTTCAAACAGTCCCCTGCAACAAATTCAAAGCTGTAATACGAAAAATCTTTAACTTTTGCAAATATTTTTTGGCGTGAAGTTTAAATTAATCAGTGTGAATTTGCCGAAATCGCCGAGAACGGTGTTGAAACGCTACTTTGCTTAGTTTGAGAGACTCATTTGTGATGAAAGTATGCATCAGGGCCGTTGCGAAAACAGTCCTCTGGGAAGTGATATTATTAATGTCAATTAATTTAATGATAAAACATATTAGTTATTATGTCTATGATTTGTGCCTAAATTTATAGGTAGTCTCGTAACAAATTATGTTCCAATAGTTTTGCAGATATTACGCAACAAAGAGCAAAAACACAGTCACCTGGCACAGTCCCCTGCTTAGTAGGGTGTATCGAAAAAAACTTTTTTTCGAAATTCAATTTACTAAGTTGATAAAAAGTTGCCCCTACCTACCCACATATTCCACAAAAAATTTCAGTCTAATCTGAAATTGTTTAGGTGTTCCGCACGAGGCCTGAAGTTTGTGAATTTCTTCAAAAATATTATTTTTTTCTAATTTTTTTTAATATTAAGAATAAATGTTAAAAAAAATTCAAGTTGAAAAATGTACACAGCAAAGTCGGGGGACAAAATTGGGTTTGAAAAAAAGTATATTAAACAACATTTAGATCTCCCACATGTATTCTAAACTTACGTAATTTTCACCAAAACTAGCATTTTATAAGGCCATGCGGCTTGGTTAGAAACTTGTTTATGAATGTGGAATCTAACTGAATTAACACTTGAAACTGGGAATCATCGGTGATTTATGTGGAGTAAAAAGTAAAACAATATAAACTATAAACAGAATCTAAGCCCCTCGTCACACAGTGCCCGCGTTCTATCGGGGCCCCCGTGATGGTAAACGAAATACAGCTCCGCTAGCGTAGCTGCTATAAGATTGTAGAAAAATATATATCTTTGGTTGAGGAAACAGACTCGAAATATTGCGGACATGGTGCTCCAGTAAATGGCCCAGAGAAAGAAATTGTAGCCTTTATAGCTTCGGTTTCATGATTTATGGAAAAAAAAAAGTTCTATTGATAAAGAACATAAATGTTATCGGTTGTGACGGCACATCAGTTAACACTGGAAAATCGAATGGTGCTATCAGTCTTTCAGAAAAGTCTTTAGAACCCTCACTACAAGTCGTAGTATGTTTTCTTCATTCAATGAATTACAACTTAGAAAGTTAACGGTGGCTCTTGATACGCCGACTACTGGACAAAATTCTTTTAGTTGAAATATTGGAGAATTCTTACAAGATTGCTAAGATCTACCAGTCATGAACTTTAAGATAATAGAACCCGTTTTACCAGAAGTTGATGTCAAAAAATTGAGTCAAAATACTTATGGGATATGTCTAAAGCTGTAATGTCTGCTGTAAAGCTGTAATGCAAATGTTCTCAAAATTTAGCAGAAAGGAACCCTGCAAGCTTTCCCCAAGCAAGATGGCTCACAATGGCAAACAGTTTTGAGGCTACAGATCGCAACCAGTGATCCAAGTTCAGAGTTAAGTAAACTTTCAGAATTTATAATAAAGGTTTATGCTCTCTGCATTTTTACAATCGAATCTCAGCATAAAATTATTCATGCATATAAGCATTTTTTAAGATCATAGATTGCAGCAAGTATTTGAATACAAATCTCCAGAATGTTATCCATTCCACATTGTACAGAAGTAATCTTGCATGGGAAAAGCTTGTAGGGTTCCTTTCTGCTAAATTTTGAGAACATTTGCCAGACATCACAGCTTTAGACAAATCCCATAAGTTTTTCTGACTCAATTTTTTGACAACAACTTCTTGTAAAACGCGTTCTGTTTTCTTAAAGTTCACGTTGTAAACGCGTTCTGTTTTCTTTAAGAAAACAGAACGCGTTTTACAAGAAGTTGTTGTCAAAAAATTGAGTCAGAAAAACTTATGGGATTTGTCTAAAGCTGTGATGTCTGGCAAATGTTCTCAAAATTTAGCAGAAAGGAACCCTACAAGCTTTTCCCATGCAAGATTACTTCTGTACAATGTGGAATGGATAACATTCTGGAGATTTGTATTCAAATACTTGCTGCAATCTATGATCTTAAAAAATGCTTATATGCATGAATAATTTTATGCTGAGATTCGATTGTAAAAATGCAGAGAGCATAAACCTTTATTATAAATTCTGAAAGTTTACTTAACTCTGAACTTGGATCACTGGTTGCGATCTGTAGCCTCAAAACTGTTTGCCATTGTGAGCCATCTTGCTTGGGGAAAGCTTGCAGGGTTCCTTTCTGCTAAATGTTGAGAACATTTGCATTACAGCTTTACAGCAGACATTACAGCTTTAGACATATCCCATAAGTATTTTGACTCAATTTTTTGACATCAACTTCTGGTAAAACGGGTTCTATTATCTTAAAGTTCATGACTGGTAGATCTCAGCAATATTGTAAGAATTTTCCAATAGGTCAACTAAAAGAATTTTGTCCAGTATTCGGCTCTATCAAGAGCCACCGCTAACTTTCTAAGTGGTAATTCATTAAATGAAGAAAACATACCATGGCTTGTAGTGAGGGTTCTAAAGACTTTTCTGAAAGTCTAATAGCACCATTCGATTTTCCAGTGTTATCTGATGTGCCATCACAACCGATAGCTTTTAAGTTCTTTATCAATAGAACTTTTTTTTCCCATAAATCATGAAACGGAATCTACAAACGCTACAATTTCTTTCCCTTGGCCATTTACTGGAGCACCATGTGCGAAATATTTCGAGTCTGTTTCCTCAACCAAAGATATATGTCCTTCTACAATCCTGTAGCAGCTACGCTAGCGGAGCTGTATTTCGTTTACCATCTCGGGGTTCCCTATAGAACGCGGGCACTGTGTGAGGAGGGGCTTAGATTCTGTTTATAGTTTATATTGTTTTACTTTTTACTCCACATAAATTACAGATGATTCCCAGTTTCAAGTGTTAATTCAGTTAGATTTCACATTCATAAACAAGTTTCTAACCAAGCCGCATGGCCTTGTAAAATGCTAGTTTTGGTGAAAATTACGTAAGTTTAGAATACATGTGGAAGATCTAAATGCTGTTTAATATACTTTTTTTCAAACCCAATTTTGTCCCCCTACTTTGTTGTGTTCATTTTTCAACTTGAATTATGTTTAACATTTATTCTTAATATTTTAAAAAAAATAGAAAAAAAAATGATATTTTTAAAGAAATTCACAAACTTCAGGCCTTGTGCGGAACACCTAAACAATTTCTGATTGGACTGAAATTTTTTGTGGAATATGTGGGTAGGTAGGGGCAACTTTTTATCAACTTAGTAAATTGAATTTCAAAAAAAAGTTTTTTTCGATACACCCTACTGCTTAGTTATACTAGGCGGGGGACTTACCCCCTATCATGATTTATCAGAAAAACACAAACTTCAATTGGTCCTCTTTCAAACTAAAGTAATAGATTCATTTTCTGAGCAATAATATTGCAAATTTTTTAGCTGTAAATGAGTTTGACAATCTACAATTTTATTTGATCCAAATATGAATGAGAGTACACAAAACATATCGTTAATTTTTTAACTGTTAGGGCCCTGCTCCACATTGACGTAAAGCAGAAAAATAAAGCAGAAGCGTAAAACGGATTAAATGGTGTTCCTATGGAAAGTACCCGAATTTTCGGTTTCTGCCTTCGGTTTCGGTCGCGTTTTCTGCTGATGTGGAGCAAGGTCCTTAGTGTGTTTAGCAGTTTACAATTGTTAACTGATCCAAACTGGACTTTGGGTGTGATTTAAATGAGTCTACTATAAACAGACACACATTGTAAATCTTTTTGCCAGTGTGTGGATTCATATTCATAAAAGTTGTAATCAATTATTTTAAGCTGTGCTCGTATAGTAGATGAGAGGATTCGAACTGAAAAGAAACGTGTCATCTAGATATCGTTTATGCAAATTTGCCTAGCTGGCGTCAATGTTTCTTTTAGCTGTATAATGGACTCAAGAATGCATTCTGGGCGAGATTTGAATGTGATGATTTGATGGCCTGCACAAGTTAATGCCTATTTTACTAGCTCAGAGAGCTACCTTTTTATTTTAAGATGTCTATTGTATAAATTAAACGATCTTTTATTTTAGTTCTCTTGCTCATCCTGCTTCTGCAAACTACCAGTAGATTTAACACTTTATTTTTATTTAAACCAACTGGCTCTATTTGTTAAACAGATCAATGTTTATTATTGTTTTCTTTTTTTGTCATTCAACTAAACTTTATGGTTATTTACTCTGATTGCGAACTAAAACAACTGAATAATTCTGAACAACTAAACTGAAAGTGCCATGTTTTTCACCTAAAACTTTACAAACCAATACCTTTGAAAATTAAAAGGACAATTATTCACGAAAATGATTAAACAATAATTTGAGAAATGACAAAAAGAGAAAAATCACATCGTGATATTTTAATTAAAAGTGGCATAAAGATTTTATAATCTTTCGATTAACGAAAAGATATTAACGATCTGCAATAGTTGCTTTACAACGACATAATTATTAAATGCTAATTAATCTCGCCATTTATCTCATACATCGCAATATAAATCATTTTACTGATTCGAATAGCACAAGAAAAGAAAAATTACTATTTATCTGCAACTGATTAATAAAAACTTCGCTAAACCCAGAGATAAAAATGAAATTTAATTCACCCATATAACTGCTCTATTATCAAAACGTATTAAGCACATTCGCAGCAGCTGGCCATTACCAGACTTTTCCTTTTTGCTTTTCCACTTCATTTTCAACCTCTCTTTAGAGATATCAATAATAAACCTGAACGTCCATTCTAATCCTACAAGAGATGATTTATAAATCCTTTCAAGTTTGGCCGAAGAAGTGTCATTCTTGGAGGCAAAGGAAATAGAAAAACACGGTTAAGAAAGTCAAATGAATCAGATAAAAATGAAGGGCTGGGAGCATCATTGATTATAGTCCAACAGTGACATATTTTAATCTCTTACAATCCATTATATTTCTTTTTTTATCCTGGAGAAAAACCCGTGGTCAGACCACCATAGACAGGTCGTATTAATTTGTTTTATCTGTATAAATACATTTGTGTGATAGTAAAATTAGTCAATTTTTCATTGGACGACGTAAAAGATGTAATTAAAGATTGCTGAATAATTTATGAATTTCAGGGTCATTTTTTTATATATTGTGTTTTAAAAAATAAATACATGGGATAGTGAATTTTTTAATTAAATTAAAGTATGAGAAATAGTTTACATTTGATAGATAGGCGCATTTTCAAATAAAAATATTGAAATTAATAGGTTGTCCATGAATAGATCAATAGCATAGAATACATTAGATTCATTTGATGTCGTTGCATAAGCAATTAAACAGCAGATAAGTATTGCTAACTAGAAATCATCCGGCTAGACGGAAAAATGAGTTTGCTACTTTTTTTTAAAATAGAAAACCTCCTTAGTCACATCAAACCAAGGACGAATCTAGGTTTTTTAAGGGAGAGCGATTGATTTTTCTTAATTATTTTTTACTATACATACTGATTCACAAACTTTAATCACAAAAGATTCGGACTTCTATTTCGAAACATTTCCAGCAAAGAGCCACAAACCTTCTTCCCCCCAACCTCTTCGAAACTCATATAAAATTGCTTTTTTAGAACTTCAAAGTCGAAAAATTACCGGAGAAAAGTCCCTAAGGGAGGGGCGATCGCCCCCTTACCCCCTTTCTTGAATCCGTCCTGGCTTCAAAGAGTTGGTGGAAAGTTAGTGCAGTGGCACTTAAGCCTACGAACCACAGGTCACATTTCGTCCGCGAGGCTGACCTTCGTGTCTTGTTTTTGTTTAATGTTGCAAATTGGAATGTACTATTTATTACACTGTACAAAATGGATATTGTTTTTACAGTTTAATACAGCTAATTTTACAGTAGTAAACTAAAATTGCTAGTAAACTAAAATTGCTAGTTTACAGTAGTAAACTAAAATTGCTAGTTTACAGTAGTAAACTAAAATTGCTAGTTTACAGTAGTAAACTAAAATTGCTAGTTTCACAGTTTATTACTGTGCATTTTGCAGTTTTAAACTGGAATCTCTGCTACCTGTGTTATACTGTTGTTTTTACAGTGTAATACAGCTAATTTTACGGTAATAAACAGTAGCATTCTTAATTTTACAGTAATAAACTGCAAAACTGCTAGTTTCACAGTAATAAACTGTACAATTGCTAGTTTCACAGTCATAAACTGTAAAATTGCTAGTTTTACAGTAATAAACTGTACAATTGCTAGTTTTACAGTAATAAACTGTAAAATTGCTAGTTTTAGTTATAAACTGTAAAATTGCTAGTTTTACAGTAATAAACTGTACAATTGCTAGTTTTACAGTAATAAACTGCAAAATTGCTAGTTTTAGTTATAAACTGTAAAATTGCTAGTTTTACAGTAATAAACTATAAAATTGCTAGTGTTACAATAACAAGCTGTAAAATTTCTAGTTTTACAGTAATAAACTGTAAAATAGATAGTTTTACAGTAATATATGTAAAAATTGCTAGTTTTACAGTAATAAACTGTACAATTGCTAGTTTTACACTAATAAACTGTAAAATAGATAGTTTTACAGTAATATATGTAAAAATTGCTAGTTTTACAGTAATAAACTGTACAATTGCTAGTTTTACAGTAATAAACTGTAAAATTTCTAGTTTTACAGTAATAAACTGTAAAATTGCTAGTTTTACAGTAATAAACTGTAAAATAGCTAGTTCTAAAATGCTCAAAATCTACAAATATATGCTTGCTTAAGTTCTGTCTTGGAAACGAATTTGTAATATTACTTTCTTCTATATCTAATATATAGAAGAAAGTATTGGTTTCGTGAAAATTTTCGAATGTCGAATTTTGACGGATTTGCACGTTTTGAGGTGCTCTGAGTCCATTTCGACCATTTTTGGAAAATGTCTGTCTGTCTGTGTGTGTGTCTGTGTGTGAGTCTGTATGTGTGTGACCAGTTTTTGTGGCCGCGCTAGAGCAAAAACTACTGAATGAAATCGAACAAAAATTTTTGCACATATGTACCACCATGTGAACTGGTGCACCCGACTTTTTTTAGCGAATTCCTCCAAGGGGGGTGGAGCAATCGCACGTGTTCTGCGCGGGGGTGATTGCTATATCTCAGGAAGTAACCGGCGGAATCAAACGAAAATTGGTCCATAGGTAGACCCTACTGAGTACAGGTGCTGATTCAATTTGTTTGTCAATATCTCGAAGGGGGGTGGAGCAATCGCACGTGTTCTGCACGAGGGTGACTGCTATATCTCAAGAAGTAACTGGCGGAATCAAACGAAAATTGGTCCATAGGTAGACCCTATAGAGTACAGGTGCTGATTCAATTTGTGTGTCAATATCTCAAAGGGGGGTGGAGCAATCGCACGTGTTCTGCGCGGAGGTGATTGCTATATCTCAGGAAGTAACAGGCGGAATCGAACGAAAATTGGTCCATAGGTAGACCCTATTGAGTACAATAGCTGATTCAATTTGTGTGTCAATATCTCAAAGGGGGGTGGAGCAATCAAAAGTGCTTATTTTGTCATTGCACCTACTGTATCTCGAGAAATATTGCTGAGATTTGAATGAAATTTGGAATAACACTAACCCAATATGGAAGCAAGCATCGATTAAATTTTGGCGCCAATCTCCCCGGGGGGAGGGTGGGGTGATTTTTGCGCTTAGTCAACAATGCGAAAAATTAATTCATTAAAAAATCGCTTTCACGCTATTTAATTATCAAAACAGCTGAAAACTTTCAATGATTTGAAATTTTTAACTGCTGCCAGTTTCTTTTTACTAACAAATAAAATGTTTGCAATTAATCTAAACAAGGCTTTTGCAATGATTTCCAATTTCCCTCATTGATTCTGCATTTGCAGGGTTATTACGATAATTGGGGAATTGGAGCTGTCTCCAATTATTCGGGCGAGTACGTATTTTATTTTGTAACTGGAATTCATGAGATAAATATAGAAGAAAGTTTCGTGACGGCCACGACAGCTAGTTTATTGACAAAACGAACGTTGCGATTACTATTACTTTTCATTGTTTTGGCAACAATTAAAATCAGAAGTATTTTAAATTCCTAATGACTCTTATTTTTCAATGTGTTTGGCAACAATTAAAATGCAACTACATAGGTTGGAAATTTGGGGTGCGCTGCTTCCCTTTTCCAACTGCACCGTACTTTAGTGTGAAGTCCGACTTCCAGGGGTGCCCACAGGGGGGCGCAAGTTGCGCCATGAAAATTTTTGGGGGAGATTTTTTTAACTAATTAAATAATTTATTTAAATTATTTACTAATTAATTTTTTTAATTTAATTTTATTATTATTATTATTATTTATTTATTTATTTGTGTGTGTGTGTGTGTGTGTGTGCTTGGAATGTCTGGAAGGGAAAAAAGTGATTCTATTCTGCGCATAATTCGAACTTAAAGAAAAAAAAAATATATATATAAAATAATAGTTATAATTAAAAATAAATAAATAAATAATATTTTTTAAAAAAATAATAATATTTAAAAAATAAATAAATAATATTAAAAAAATAAATAAATAATATTAAAAAAATAAATAAAAAAAGAGGGGTAAAATTTAAAATAAAAAGCACAAGAGGGTTGTGAAAATTTTTTTTTGGGGGGGGGATTTGCGCCATTGAGCTTGGGGGGATGGGCACCCCTGCCAACTTCCACTGTACACACATGCCACAGGGCTCCGTCTATAGGGCAGGCAACCATTCACAGCGCAAAACAATTCATACACAAAAAAAAAATGATAAGGACAGAAGAGACAAAGTTCGTCTATGTCCGAGAAGGGATACGAACCCGAGACCTCCCCATCGACTCAGACTTCCCTGACCACTAGACAATGTGGCCGGCAACAATAGTACAATGACACGTGGGAAATGTTTGGGTACAGTAAAAAATAAACAAATTTCGAATAATTCCTTTATTTTTCTAAAATGATACAAAACAAGTTCATTATGTACAAACATTATGATTTTATATAAATGCATGCCTATGTTATATGAATAAAATAGATTTTCAAATGAACAAAAACTTACCACCAAACAATTGCTAAAATTAAAAGCCATGCTAGATAAGATGAACTTAGAAACACGAAAATAAAACAAATATGATTAGTGAAAATTTATATACAGTTGCAAGAAATGATTGCGCATATGGGTATAAAAATACACTAATTTTAAATATATCTGAGATAAAACAGAAAACAATCAAAATGGGAGAGTAATGATAGCTCGCCTTTTTAAATAAAATTTTTAGCTTAAAGAGAACTCAAAAAATGACTAGAAATTTGGAGTTCCATCATGATAATGAATGGTTTTTTGAATAATGCCTGTACATTTGTCATGAAAAATTGTAAAGAGTATATTTGGAGATATAGGCTTAATAATCAAAGTTACAACATCACGAATTAAAAAACTTTGGGGGAAAAAAAAAGAAGAAGGAAAAAACAAAGAGAGCGAGGGAGAAAAAATCTTAGCTTGATTAAACAGCATTAAAAACAATTTATCAAGACAGAAAAAAGTAACTGCAATTTTTTATACTAAAAATATAAAGTTCTATTTAAATCAGTAATCAGTATATGTGTAATTTGTTTTTATTTATTTATTAATTTGTTTTTAATATCATTAATATCAAGCAATTACCCAAAGGAGTCATCACTGAAAGTTTAAAAACAAATTATGTGTTAAAATATCAAATTTTTGTTTTAAGTCTTTTTCTTTTTTTCCCCCACATTTTCTTTGCTTCAATTCGGTGTGTTCGCCTCTTTTTCAATTTCAAACAGAGATTATTGTGCAAATAATGTATAATGTTCCAAAAGATTTAATAAATTTAAACTTATCGCATTTTTACTCTTATAATTTTATTTTTTTTTTCAACTTACTTTTTCACATTACATTTTTCTCCATGTGTATTAACTTTTATATTTTATTTTCACGTTTCGTCAAACACATTCACCACTTCGTTCTTCATTTACCATCCACCAGTTTTCTTTCTTCATTTAACCAGCACAAAAGCTATGCGATGTACATGAAGTCCATTTGATGGGAAGTTTTTTTTTTTTTTTTTTTTTGTGCAGCAGTCAATATTTTTTAGCGTTAACATTGCAAATAAAAGATTAAAGTAATAATATGTTACTATTTCGTTTTGTACCCGTCAAATACTTTTTAATGTTAATTATAGACGGATTCGATTAGTTTAATTTTTTCGTTAATTTCAGTAATAAATTCAATATTTTCTGATTTAATTACACTATTTTAAGAACTCAGAATTTTTAATCTAAACCAAAAAAGAGGTACCGAGAACGTAGTATACATAAAGAATCGTGGTTCAACAATTACTCAAATCAAAGACCAACAATCTACGAATATTTAAGGTTCAACATTTATACTCATTTTATTAAGGAATGTTCAACACTTTAAATGGTAATCTGACTACTGGAATCACTTTTTTCGTTTAAGAATTTTGAATTCTAAACTAGCAAAAGTGATTTTCTTTTCAATGAATTTTATTCATTTAACTTCTCAAAAGATCCAGTCTAGTCTAAAAAGATAATATTTGCTATACTTCTAGGGATTTTTTTTTTTTTTTGGTACTCCCAATGTGCGATCTACCACTTAAATAATCTAGTTACTCAACAGATGGCACCACCGAAATTATTTTTTTCTACACATATGCAATGTAAGAGGCGCCATCCATTAAATAACTAGAGAACTAAAGCGATAAAGTGGGAGAATACTATTTTTTTTTTTGTAATGTGTATTTTGTGATAATTTTATCACATTGTAAACTTATTGCACGTATATTTATTCGTCCGATGCAACCCAGCTCCATTAGTGATTTTTGATATTTTTCTGGAACAAACAATTTTTTCTAATACCAAAAAAAGAATAGTAGAGACTATTTTAACAATAATTACTTTAAAACTGAAAAGCTGAGAATATAATAGCTTGCATAAATTCTTAAAAACATACATAAGTGTTTTGTCGATAACGAGGTTATTTTCAACTAAAAAGTGCTTAAAAAATTAAACTACAATTGCTTACAAAAAGTTAATAGTGACGTTTTAGAGCTTAACTATATGAGATTATACGACGTCTTGCTTCTGAGTACTTGAGTCGAGTCGCCTATGTAAGTTCACCGGACCACGCGTGGGGCCACAGGCATGAGATTTAATATCACTATTTTAATGCATACAGATTGCAAGACAAGTTTACCAAATTATAACGAAATAAACTGCAATTATTTTCTATGGAGATAATGCTGATGTGATTGTCGTAGATTATTAAAGTTTAATTTAAAAATCTAGTGTTTAAGATAAAAAATCAATTAAAATAAAAACGAGAAATACTAGGAACGTAAGATAAGACACAATGCAGAACTTAAATATGGGGAAATTAACAAAGAAAAATATTTTTTTATCAGCTCATAGAAAGTTAGCTTTACAGAAAAACCTATAAGTTTCTTCGAGAAAAAAGAAAAAGTAAACAAATTGCAACCATTACGTTGTCAAGGCATATTCAATATAATTCATAAAACCTTAACACCTGCTTTCAGTAATTCCAATGCTATATAAAAAATTTACAAATTGTTTTCCGCAGTTCACCACATTTAAAAATATTAACAGTATAAACAATATGAAGCTGCAAAAAAAAAAAAAGCTGTAATTAATTATTGCATATCTATATTGCCCATGTTTTAGCTGCACATAACAGAAACATTTATATAGAACGGAGTTTTCTTATAGAATTGACGATATATTTGTTCAATCCCAATAAGTAGTATAGAAATTGCTATTGTAATAACATAAAAAAGTAAATTTTGTCAAAACTAATGAAAACATTAATCATTAAGCTAAAATATAAGAAGCTCTACGAGTAAGTCGCTATTTGAAATTACAAAAAAAAGGGGGGGGGGAAACGTAGTTTAGGTTACTTAATAACAATTATTCACACATATGAATACATTCATTAAAATGAAACCTGATTGCAATTGGAAAAATCAGCTATGTATTTAAAACTCAAAACTATAATACACGTTATACATATCGTACAAGTTCATGCACGCAAATATTATTGCTGCTGTAGAAACTGGACGGCTTGATTCAACATTGTACATCTGATATTTAGCAATATTTTCCTGACATTTAAACCTGACCTGATGACATTTCGCAACGAATATTCAAACAGGAGGAGGACCTTTGAAATACCGTAACTGTGGCGTGAAAGAGAAATTGAAATTGTTGACCATATCACAGCAGTTGGGCTCCAGGTAGCAGGCCAGGCAGTACAGCAGTACGAGCGCCAACTGCACCGGCACAGCCACGCGAAAAACTCGCCAAAATCGGGAAGATCCTCGGCCTTTAGCCCCGGTTCTGTCGCCCGATCTCTTCTCCGTCTTTGCGGTAGTGACGCAGTCGGTGACGTCAGACTCGTCTTCGTCGTCAGTCTGAAGCTGTATGGCGTCCTCGAAGCGGTCATCCGGGTCGTCCTCGACTGTGACGGAGGAGAGAGGATGATGCGCGCTGAAAGATAAACAAAATGATTTATTAGTTGAAAAAAATAAACGAACGAAACAGTGTACATATTTTCAATCTTTGTTGACCGTTAGATGTCTCATAGTTTAACAGAAAATTATATCAATTATTCTTCTTTGAGTCTTATTTGAATTCATAGTATAAACCGAGTATCTTGGGACTTACCGCCGGGAGAATTAATCATTTCAAGCGATTCAAATACTTTCTCATATGTTGGATAAAAAAATTTGTAGCTGGTTAACTGAATGGCTTTGAGCCATATTTTTTTTATCATTTACATCTGTTGAAAGATGTTTTTTAATACATCGGCGATTATTTTCACGCTTCTGAAAATGTTTCTCAATTCCGTACTATTTTCTTATACGTCACGAAACAAAATTCGTTTTTGAGTAACAGAACACGATTCAAATTTGGGATAACTCTCTTAGCGACAGGGACAACAATGTTAAACTCCATGGACCAGCTTGACTATTGTTCGGTTTACTGCTGCTAAGAAGTGTTTAAAAATAAGGTTGTGTTCTAACCAGCTTCATTGACACATTAAAGCCCCATAAGTACCAATTGTAATAGTTCTCCACATTAAATTCCTTGCCATTAATTATTTTATTTAACTAACGTGCAGTGCACCCAAAATGATAATTCTCAATTTTTTGCAAAGGTTGATCAATACTGTGTGAAAAAGAAAAATTACTATACAAGCTTCATTTTCTTAGTGCACCCAAAATGATAATTCTCGATTTTTTGCAAAGGTTGATCAATACTGTGTGAAAAACAATTACTATACAAGCTTCATTTTTTTTAGTGCACTCAAAATGATAATTCTCGATTTTTTGCAAAGGTTGATCAATACTGTGTGAAAAACAATTACTATACAAGCTTCATTTTTTTTAGTGCACTCAAAATGATAATTCTCGATTTTTTGCAAAGGTTGATCAATACTGTGTGAAAAACAATTACTATACATGCTTCATTTTCTTAGTGCACCCAAAATGATAATTCTCGATTTTTTGCAAAGGTTGATCAATACTGTGTGAAAAAGAAAAATTACTAAACAAGCTTCATTTTCTTAGTGCACTCAAAATGATAATTCTCGGTTTTTTGCAAAGGTTGATCAATAATGTGTGAAAAAAAAATCATTATACAAGCTTCATGTTCTTAGTGCACTCAAAATTATAATTCTCGATTTTTTGCAAAAGTTGATCAATACTGAGTGGAAAAAAAAATCATTATACAAGCTGCATTTTCTTAACCCCGCGGAGACTCTTGAGTCACAAAACAAACATTTGTTAATCCTCTTTAGCGGCAGAAACATGTTCAAGGTGCCCGTGTACCAGTTCGAATACATTCTAGCTTATCTCAAAATAGAATTATGAAGGCCCCCGTGACTATTTTACTGACTTTATTCGAACTTCAGAGAATAATTATTGTAACTCTGCGCGCCAAGTTCCTTTCTTTGATTGAAATATTTTGTACTAGCATACAAAAAACCGAAAATGCTAATGCTTGATGTTTTCTAAAGTTAATAAAGCTGGAAATCATCACGAAACAAGCTCCGTTTTGCTAAGCTCGTTGAGGTTCTTAAGTATGAAGCACCAAATAAACATTTGTCAATCCTCTTGTTGGCCAGAAAATGTCCAAGGAGTCCGTGCATCAGTTCGAGTAGATTCGGACTTGTCGTGGAGAGGACGGACAACATTTTGACCCCTTTTTTTTACTAGCTTTATTGAAACATTAAAGCATAATTATTTTAATTCTTATTCCAAGTTCCTTTCTTCGGTTGAAACATTTTTTACGAGCTTGCAATAAACCAAAAACGCTAATGCTTGATTTTGTTTTCTTTCAATGATTGAGCTATGCTTTAAAAAAAAGAATAAATAAATAAATAAATAAAAATAATAAATCACGACAAAAACTTCATTTTCGTAAGCCCGTTGAGGTTCTTGAGTCATAAAACACAAAACGAACTAGTATTTACCGCACTTAGTGACAGGAATATGTCCAGGACTTCGTGCAACAGCCCGAATTCGCATATTCGGGTTTGTTGCAAAGTGGGATAACAAGGTAGCCCCCTTACTTTTTAAAACAAATTTATTGAAATTTAAGGGCATAATTATTGTAATTCTCCGCAGCAAGAGCTTTTCTCCGACTGAACTATTTTTTACCAACATGCAATTACCCATAAATGATAATTCTGGAATACATCACATTCTCTACAAAACATTTAATTTATGCACTCATGTCCAAATTAACCGTCCTGACGGCCCACAAGTTCCTAATTCCCAGATTATTAATGTTCCCGGCCGAGAAACATTCGAAAAAAATCCCAAGAACACCGGCCGCAAAAAGAGAACAATGTACAAACACACGAGCCCATACCTCCTCCCCCCAAGGGCCGACTGCCCAACCCCGCTTTCAATTAAGCACCGACGAAGAGGGGTAATTGTGATGTACGAGATTTGGGGGGCCTCGCGCCTTCAGACGACAATAGAAGAAATATAGAACCCAAAACCACCTTTTTTTTTCTCTTCCAACATCAGCGTAGTTAATTTCCGCAGCCAGGGTGTGGTATTTGGAAATATGGATTTTATACATGCATAAGGTTACTGATACAGATATGGAGAGCGTAATATATTACGGGCTCTAAGGGTAGGGCAGGCTTCTTTCCCTAAGCCGATAATTTGGCTAGGATAGTAGCAGATTTATAAGACGCGTAGAGACAAAAGGAAAAAAATTCGCAACAGGGTTGATATAACTTTTATATTTCTCAGCAAAAAGGAGGTTTGATATAGATTGCACTTTGTAAGCTACATGCAAGGGCGCAGCAAAGGTTGGGTTTGGGAGGTCAGCTCGCCAGAACTCTTGGTTTTAACACATACTGCCAGTCCTAATATGGTATTTTAAATACATGTAAGGGCTGCAATGACCCCCTTCCCTCCACTCTCTCTCAAAAAAGAAGGTAAGGTCTGGATCCACCATTGTTCTCATGTGAAAAATATTTGATTTATAAATATCGCTTTCGTTTTGATTTCTCTGATGCTACAAAATCTCGCTAAATTGATCACGAATTTAAGGTTTTTACAAGGCATAAAAGTACTTCGATAAAAGATGTTTTCTTTAATTTATTAAACCATTTCGGTTAATAGATCTCGCTCAGAGTGGTCGCAGTCCAATATCACTGTTTCAAATAAAGTACGTAAATACTAGATAGTATTTAACATAGAGTTTAATTTACCTGAGTTGAATTAATTTAGTACTACATTTCGATACAATATACAACAAACGAACGGTCATCGCTATTGATACATTGTTAAAATTACAATTTGCGCAAATCACCTTTAAGGTGAAACTTTGTAGCACCAGCGGTACCCCTAAAGGGTGCCGCTGGACTCCCTATGGCACTTTGAATGTGCCATTTGGTTCTCAGTGGTAACCTTTGGTTAGCCATGGGGCACCCATAGGTTGCCACATGGAACCAAATGGCTCATTCAAGTAGTACTCCTCAGGGGGTGTCACTAGTGCTACACCGTTTCACCTTAAAAGGTGCCTCGAGCAAACTGTAGTTTTATCAGTGTAGTTTTATATCTGGAGAAAAGAAATGAACTCAGTATGACAAGGTTTCGTTTATTGTTTCTCGGATGTCTTAAGCGCAACAATTTATTTATCGACTCATAATGTCGAGAATGACTGATTGCAAGCACCTTGCAGTTCTCTGGATGTTCTTAATAGAAGAAATATTTTTCTGAAACTTGTGTACTTTGTCAACCTTGTCACAATCAAAGGAGCAATGTGAGGAATGGATGATCAACCTCTCTCTAGAAGCCCCGATTGCGCGAATCTTAAAACGTATATGTATGTATATTCCGGAATTTGCATAAATGGAGCATATTGCTTGGTTCGAAAAATGTAGTCAACTATTTTTTGCACTAGTTGAGCATACTGTTAAATTCGGAGAATGCAGTCAATTTATTTAACCGGGTATCTGCACCAATGGAGCATACTACTCAACTTGGATTTTCCAGTATTAATACATCCTCATAAGAGTTGATCTAAACCAGTGTTGCCCAAACTTTTTTAACCGCGGGCCGCACCTCAACTAAAATCAATTTGCGGGCCAGAGAACGTCCAAAATGGAAATATATTTAAATATTTTTCGATCATATGGAAAACGAGGTAAAGAAAAGAAAAGTACGAACCAAGAATTTTTATTTTTATTCTTTCATGTTCCTTTTATTAGTACGAAGTTTCCATTTGTGTCCTGGAAACTAATTTCAGATTCTATTTTAGAATTCAAATTACCAATGGTCAAACGCAGTATCGAATTCTTCTGGATGGTCCCCGATTATTTTTTGATTCGTAAAATCTGTGCCTCAGAACAAGAGCGACGTAAGTCCAAAAATGGCGATTCTCACTTTATTACTGCAATGTATTCAGAATCTTATTCCGCGTGGAACCACGAGAACGTTATTCTATAAAGGAAATTCCTTCAATTATTTAGCAGCGTTAAAAGAGCGCGAGTCTCATCTGCTGTTTTCTTCCGAAAATCGTTGGCTCCCTCTCCCGAAAAGTTACGAAAATTGAGTAACGTTAGCCAGATTCTGAGGTACAGAAATTGAACATAGTATCTGGTCACATATGGCCCGAGGGCCATAGGTGGGGTAGTACTGATCTACGACAAACTAAGTCAGCAAAAATGTTCTGATGGCGCGCCTACGATCATAATGTTATTTAAGCACAATGTTTATTTAACAGTTTATAACTAAAGCAATTCGAATTATCTGTTTTAAAATCTGCTTACTGGAGTTTTCATTTGCAAATAATTATCCACTAGAGATTCTACGATTAACTTTCTAATTCACCACCACTAATAACTATAGACAGATTGACGATACCATACTCCAACTAATCGATAAGCAATTGAATCGTCGGCAAAGGATTCTTCCAAACCAGCCCCCATCTCGGAAGCAAAGGGTAGATGCCTGCTGGCATTTCCGTAAATTATTGCAGACCAAGGCATTTGACACTAAGTATCCTCCCAGAGGCCAAGCCCAGCCTGCATACATCAAAGACTCAGCAGAATCATCTCCGCAAAACCTAACCATCAATACCACACGCACAAAAAAAAAGTGAGAAATATATGCGGGCGCACCTTGAGAGAAAGGAACCTTTTTATATACAATGCCCCCACAGAGAACAAAATTAAAAACAAAAAAAAATCCCAACGATCCGAATCGAAACTGGTATTATGGGCATGAAGCTATAATGGGCCATGGGCAATTGTCGTACGCTGCGGCAATTGATGGATATGTACATACATAAACATTGACCACAATGTCAGGGCTGGAAAGGGGGGAGAGGTCTTTAATAAATTCTCAACCCAGTTTGAAAAAGTGTTCTGGGCCCAACCCTCGCAGCAGAGTTCATTAATTTTTTTTTCTGCCCCGTTGAAAGAGCGATCGAACTTGAGGATCATGTGCCGGACTTAAGAAATAATCAATGGTTGAAAGTAGCTTTTGTCTCGCTAATTGGTGGACGCTGAAGGCTAAGAATTATTAATCATTGGCGACGCGATGCCTCGCATCTGCGCATGCTCACCCTGCGCGAGAATAATCTGTAACGGTTACCGAAAAATTCAAGCGAGATATGTCCAATTTTAAAAAATGTTGAGTTTTTCCAGAAACTTGCTCACAAAGCTAAGTTTAGTAAAGTAAAACTGAGGCGAAAAATCAGCTATGATAGGACAGAAAGCAGTCGACTGCTACAGCAGAGTACAGTATCATTCATATTTTAAGTTAATTTATTCAGTGATTCATTAAGTAAAACTTTACCAATCGTTATCCATTTTATAATACTTACAAGCACACTGATTTATTGATGTATCAAAAAGAATTCTATACAATTTTAGCTATTTTATACAAAGTAATTACCCTTTAATCTCTGATCAGCAAGTATATCTAGTTACTAATAGGAAACTTTATGCAATTTTATTGATCGTTACGTATTTTACAGCATGGAGCTTTATTTCAATTTAATTTACCCTCTAAGCAGTATGTTTAGCTTATGTACCCAAATTAATGTTGCGTCAGCTAGGCCAGCAATTAGGGTTGCGCTGCTTGTCTGTTTCAACTGTATTCTAATTTGGTGTGAAAACTGACTTCCACAGTACACAAATGTTGTAACGTTCCTTTTATAGGGTGGACAATCAGTCACAGCATAATAACACATTCACACAAATAAAGGACAGGACAGAGAAAGTACACCCTGCTCGAGCGGAGATTCAAACCCGCAACCTCCCTGTCCTCAATCAGACTTCTAAAAGACAATAAACAAGGTGGTGTCAATGCATTCATCAAAACGATAAAAAGAAGAAAAATCAAAAAATAATAAAAAGCTTAAGAGAAATTAGTAAGAAAATAAAATGTTTTTTCAAAAACAGCAATTCTAAATTCTTAAACTTCTTTAATTGTAGAAAGTGATTTGAAAAGTTGGTTATTCAAAAGCTTGCTTGCTTTTGGAAAATTCACGAAGCCATACATTTCATGTAAGTATTTAACATGCCACTAATGATTGAGGCTGCTTTCATAACTACATTTTAAAAAAAGAAAAAGAAAAAAAAAAGCAAGATGCCAGAATTGTGATCAGACGAAAAAAAGAAAAAGAAGAAGAAGAAAATATGTCTTAATTTTTTAATGCATTCTTTTCTACAGGCTGGAATTTAAGTAACAAATCTCCAAACACATATCCATAAGATATAATTGGACATCTAGATTCTTAATATCTAATTGCTGAATTACACACTAGAGCCAAAAACTAAAACAAACCTCATTTCTTAATCCCTATTTAATTGACATAATATTTGCCTTCGCGACTGATACCTCAGAAATACAGACAATCAAAAATGCACAGTGTAAATAATAGACATGAAATATCACTTATGAAAGAAAGTGAACATTCCGGGCAGCAGAAAAAACTGTCAAGGAACACTCGAGAGACACTTTCGAAGGGGATGGAGTCGGATTCTAGAACAGGTTAACCCCGTTCCCGCACCCCCCTTCCACCGTTTAGAACAATTGCACCCCTCGCCTGATAGATTGGTGTCGCTCCGGGACGAATGCTAAGACCAGACACTTTAATGATAGACGAACGGTTCACATAATTACCGCCACACGTGGACCTATACACATTAGTGGCGGAGGGAAGGGGGGAGGTGGAGGAGACAGAAAGAGATTAAGGGAGGAGGTGGGGAGGTGAAGATGGGAGGTTGAGAGAAGAAGATACACTTTTTGTCCATTGAAAAGTTCCGTTCGCAGATGGCGGGTTAAACTGAAAATCGTGATTTTGTGGAATGGACGGACCTGTGAAAATTATGGGCATGAGCTGACTGACCTTACAATTGTTTTCTATTCGAAGACATAATCAGAAATAGGAAAAGGTTCTTTTAATTTCAAGGCGGAGCACGGAATTCTTTGAAGGTATTCTTTAAAGGGATGGCAAAAACTTGCCCACATCAATGGCAAGAACAAGGAATCGGAAACACGTAGCAAAAAGAGAAAAAAGAAGAATCGTATAAGGCAGAAGACCCTCTTTTGAAATTTTTGGATTGCGTGTGCTTCTTTTATCTTCAATGAACAAAGCTTTCAAAGTAAAATGTTCGCTGCATATAACAGGAAAAACTTTGTACCATGTATGGATTTGGCATAGCTGCCAAATTCAGGTAGATTTATTGAGTTCTAGGGTTGAGGGCACAAAATTTGTTTTTTCTTTCTTTTGTTTAATTTAAGGGTTTGGAGGATGAAGGGGCTATGTTACATTTTGGGAAAATACACTCGGGACAATAGTAAGCAATGCATACAGGTACATCAAAACGTAGATGTCAGTAGATCAACTTCATACGCTCACTAAACGACAAAACCAGAAAACAAAAAAGCTGCAACAACTGCAAGAATAAATCTTTGAACTTTAAGAACACGCAATTTCTTTTTTGTTACATAACCAGTTCATCTCTCAAGCATTTCACTTATAATCAGTAAAAATATGCTTTTACAGCCCTTTATCGTAAAACTTTTTATGAAACACACAGGAAAAAATATCGCTAAGAACGAACATCAGTTAGTTGACAGGCTTCTCATTTCAAATTTTTCCAGAAAGGGGGAGGGGGATGTTATATACTCAATGTACATTGTAATTATGAACAGCAAAATCTACCAGAACTTATTGAAAATAGATTGAATAAAGGAGGGGGGAGGTGGGATTTCTCAACTCCTGATTTTTTGAATGACGGGCCTGAGGAATCAGAGAAATAAATACAAAAACTATTGTAGACCTTTTTTTATTAATAGCCACACAGCCATCCTCCGAAAACTACCAATAAAGAAAACGTCATGAAACAAGTGTATACACCTCACACGCAACAACACAGCAGTTACCAAACGCCGACTTTGTCCTGCATCAAAAATGAAAAACGCACTTTCTTCGCTCCAGTACTTATTTTACCTTCAAGTTTCCTTCCCAATACCATAAATCACCAGCCAAAGCCTTTTCCTAACTATTATTACAATGAGGGTTCATTAGCATAGACTACCTGGCATGGGCGTGATGGAAAAAAAAAACATCAAGACGACCTTCCAGAAAAAGGAAAAACATCAAATGAAAAAGAAAAAAAAAAATCTAATACGAAACTGAATTCTTCGCCTACTGGAGATTACTTCTACAAGAGATTAATTTCGCGGGGTCACGAGAAGGTTTATCATGCCTTTCCCCTGCATTTCCTCCGCTGAAATTCCAATACTTCATTTATGAAAATTTTCCGGGCGTATGGAGATAATTTATCAAATTAACGCATAATATGGCACAAAAGATATGCTAATTACGAGGTTTAGATGAACTTGATGAAGGAAAGATGAAAGATGAGAAGGCTGTTGCCATCGGAAAAGGTTGAAATTTTTAATAAAGTTTTTATTGTTCATAATCGAATTTTGCCACACAAAAACTTTCCAATTAAGTTGGTGTTTGGTGAATTCAACATGCATATTGATTAACGTATTTGAGTGAAAAGTGGGAAGATTAAGTGATATTTGCCACACTAATGATCATATGTTCTATTGTTATGTAAAAATTCCGGTGTCGAATAAATTACTTTTGAAATAATCTAGTGTGATGTTTAAAAGCGTTCGAAATTTAACGTTACGCTATTGTTCAGACTTCAATGCAACTTTAACCCATTAATGCATAGCGTCCCTTTTTAGGGACGGTCCAAAAAAGGGTCTGAATTTCCCCAAAATGAACATTTCAACCAAATAATAGTGTTCAATGAGTACCTTGGTATTGTTTCAATTCGTTATTAACAGATTGAAGCACATAACCATTGTAAAGTGTGTTCTGTAGCAGTTTTAATATGATCTTTATCAAAAATGACATCGTTCACAATCTCAAGAAAAAAAGCTAAGTTTTCAAAGTGATTCCCAGCTTCCCAGTTTATGTTAATTGCTGATTTTATTTCTTCTTATAAAATGTCTTTTTAAATATTATATCGTAGGCAGAAAAAAAATTTAGTAAAAAAAGTATGTACCCTCTGGGGTCTATCGTAACTTTTAAGGGACGATTTTTCTTTCCTTAATAAAACAATTATTTTTTACCTAATATTTTTTTTATTATTTTTCCTGTCCATTAAACACTATTTGTAACCAATATACAAAATATATTTGAAAAAAAAAAAATGTCAGGCATTAATGGGTTAATTTTGACTGTATTTGGTGCAGTAGGAAACTGCTTTATATTGCAAATTTTTAATCCAACATGTTTTAGCACTAATATGCAGGGATACTGCAGAACACGTGTTTCGGCGTTACAAGGAACGCCTTTTCCAGTGCGAAAAATTGAGAGCTTTTGGATGCACAGACATTCGAAAAAAGCTTCCGAAAAGCCCTTTTTCGGCGAGGAACTTTATACCAAGTAAACAACTAAAAAAAAAAAAAAAAGATTGATGTCATCTTCAAGGGAAAAGCAACTCACAATTACACTAACAATTGGAGCTAGAAATTGCACCATTTCTAAAAGCAAAATTATCGAACCGAGTGTGAACGAACAAAAATATAGCAAGAAAGTGTATCGCTTCAAGATGTTATAGAATTTGATCCACTTAAATCTGAGTAATATGCCCTGACTGTCCATTCCATTGTAATAAAAAGCTGTCCTTGGAACAAATAACTTTTAAAATGTGTCGATGATAATCTTTAGAATGTACGCAACTTAAATTACACCAATAATTAGTGTTAAAAATTGCATCATCGTGAAGGAATAAAAAAAATTTTTTCTAGCGTCTACAAAGAATACTGCAGTGAACATTATACTATTAGAGGATATTCAAACTACTAATCCCCAGTAAAGCTCGTCTATTATTAACTGTTGAATATTTCAAATTATGCCAGCTTTTATTAACATGTAATAATTTTATTTCGAACATAATACTTCAAAGAATTTTATGTATAGCTTAAAATTACCCTACCAATTAGTAAGCGTGATTTTCAAGTTTTTCATTTTTTTTTAAATTCTTCAACTTCAAGTTTCGATATTCTCTCCTTAAATGCTATACAAAATGTTCTTTTATCTTCAATGAAATGGAAACCTAAGTTAACAAAAATGCTGACAGTCGAGAAGAAAAAAAAATGGCATTAAAATTGCATCATTCCTAAGAATAAGATAAAATCATTACTAAAGTCTACAAAGAAGAATATTCCAAACTAAAATTATGCCACTAAATGTCCAAGTAGTTAACTCACTAAAAGAGGCTCTTAAAAAAAAACTCAATAATACCCTATCATTTATACCAGAAAATGTCTACAAAGGTTTTTCAGATGTCAAAAAAGAGCGAGTACCTTACGAATCGACTCTCAAAATTGCATAATAATCGAAACATTGAACGAAAATAAAAAGGTATCTGGGCGAAAAAGCATGTTTCAAACTATTATTTCTTCCCACCTGCAGAAAGAAGAATAGTAATTATTTTGTACTTTAGTAGGCAAATTTGCAATTTCTTCCCTGTAAGCTAATTGGAGAAGAAGGCCATCCATCTAAGACCGATGAATAAAAGTGATATTTATCGCCAAATTACAAATCGTGCCAATTACTCATCTTGCGTCAGAAAACCGCGCATCGAGAGGTTTGACGCATGCCAAATAATTACAAAGGAGAGATCTTTCCGCAACGACCAGCGTCTCAATTTGGCGATGATTCCGCAGCTCTCTCTCTCTTTTCACCTACCACTTTAATTATAATTGCAGGAGATTTATCCCCCCCCCCCCCCCCCAAGCTGATCACAAAATAATGGGGACAAAATGAGAGGCGCCTTCCAGTAAAGGTTTCTACGTGACCTTTGAAGGTCAATAGTGTAGGCATGGCCTCTCATTGTCGTCTACGTTGGATGAAGTATAAATGAGCTATTAAAAATATAATTTAATTTGTGAAAATAAAAATTCCAGCCATTTGCCACACACATTGAACAACATTTAACTATTTACAGCTCGTGGGGGCTATGATTTTCCGTTCAATAATTTCTCTCTAAAATAGTTATAATTCCAATTGAACAACATTTAACTATGCAATACACCGCCAACTCGGTTATTTCCATCCATGGACTGCAGTTTCGTGCTTGTTATGCACTCATCAGCATGGAACAGGAAAGTAGCCGAGCTGGAGACTTAATCGAGTTGGCGGTGTATTGCATGTTCTTGCTTTTTGTCCTTGCTTAGCGGGCGGTTACTCGCTGCTTTAAGCATTTAACTATTTACAGCTCGTGGGGGTTATGATTTTCCGTTTAACAATTTCTCACTAAAACAGTTTTAATTCCAAAATAATCAAGTAATGGTTTCAGGAGGACCTTGTAAGTAAATGTGTATTTTTCTCAGTTTGAACTCTAATTTTTACAATCTGTATCATTAATTTAATCGTAAAGCTAGTGTTCACTAACAAAATATATTATGTATAGCATTCATTTAAATTTCAACTCAAAATTGGTAAATAGTGCGTGTTTTAAAAGGCAGTAGAGAAAATATGTTCTATTTCCATCCGATAGCTTTGTAATTGGAGATTGCTTCAAACGCTGATCGGCTAGTAATATATTTAATCTAACTTAATGACTATCACAGAAAGAGCTACTACTGTGCTAAAAATAATATTATATCTAGTAGCATACAGCTCAGCAGAAGTAAAAAGACAAACTAAACTCGCTAGTTCACAGTTGTATATTGACTTGTGAGTCTACAGAATTTGACTTTCGCCAGTTTCGGCTATTTTGACGATGGCATGACGAATATTTTGGTTTTCTTAAGCCTATCTGTTTAATTTCTAATTTTTTTTTTCAATAATTTAAGATGTGTGTGTCTGTGTGTGACGTACTCCCTGGAAAACGCTAAGGTCAATAAACATGGCATTAAGTGTACAGATGTAGTGTCTGCTAACGTTCAGCGACTAATCATCAGATTTTTGAGAAATTAACTGGAACAAAAGTTATAATGTAACTGTTTTACGTGATTTTCAGCACTTTTTATCCAATAGACAGAGATTGAATTAATTGCGGCTTTGTTAGTTCCGGTGGGACAAAAGAAATGATACTTTAGGATAAAAATACAAAGAACTACAGATCTCGGTAAAACTAAACGCTTGACAGATTTTACCATCAAAGACAGCAAGTAAAACAAAAAAACTGACCCACAGGTGATGGCCTAAACTGAATAATAAAGCAATACAAAGGGATCATTGCCGAAATCGCTTCTAAATAGCTACGGAAAGACCCAGTGTGCCGTCGCTCGGGGCCAAAATTGCCTTTTGACATTGCAAACTAGCGTGATAACCAGCCATATAATCCCTCAAAATAAACACAAACCCTCGCTCTTACCGCCTGGCCCACCAGGGACGAAACCAAAAGCCAACCTGCAGACCGCACTATCATTTCGCCGTTTTCCAGCGGACTTGATTTGGCAATAAATAAACCTTGGGGTTGGGATAAACACCCCCTAAAGACCCCTTACGTTTCGATATTCCCCTCCCCGCGCCCATTGAATCTTCGTGTAAGACGTACATTCAAATAAGAAGTGTTCCCCGCGTGAAACAATAAATTACGTAATGGGCACCTCATAACGGCCGTAATAGGAGGAAGATATTGCCGTATTATGCATATTGAGGTGTTAGTCGGAAAAGGCCGGTATTATACGCGTGTTTTGTAACGCGCTGGGTGCTGCTGCGCTTCCATGCGTTATGTCTAATTTATTCTGCCAGAGATCGTTTTACGGCGAGGGAAATTGGCGAATGTTGGATTTCCGTTACTGTTGAGTTAGGGGTCTGTAGTTTTACAAGCACGATTTTTGACTGGAAGATGATGTTGCTTTTGTGCTGGAGATTTATCTTTTTTACTATGTAATTTTTTTTGAATTTGGCTACGTAATTAGGTACCATTACGTACTGATAAAGTTCGTGTACTACTAACCTCCTGGACGCCTTCGCGGACTTGGCGAAAGTCTCAACCCGCTTCTCCAGGTCTTGCAGGTCTCGGTCGACCGTCTTCCAGACCATCCCGCCGTTCAGGCAGCTCTCGAAGAACACAACCTCGTCCCGGAGCTCCTTCAAGTCTGCACACAGTCCCGATTTCTCGTGGTTCGCCTCCTGAAGCAAACAAAGTGGACAATTGGGGGATTTCATGCGCAATGGTGTTGAGTATGACTTTACTTCCATGTAATTCTACAAAGTACAAATGTGCGTGTGCATACAAACATAAATATATTTTGTAGTACAGGTATGTATGGGCAACTCCATTTCGAAAGAAAGAAAAACATCGATTGCTTCACAAAACAGCCTGCAGACTCCAAATGTGTTGGGTGCTTATTTCATTGCATTAGTTTTTGAAGAACATGAACTCCATTTCTATAAAATGCAGTTAAATTTTGATGATATCGAGAAACAGCATTTATATGATGAAATTCTGACTCCGTAAGGGACTTTTTTTAGGAGATACATCCGTTACGAAAATGCTATCATTTCAATATTTTTCTGGAAATCTTCAAAATGTAACTGCATTATATGGAAGTTAAGACAATGTTCTTCACTAAGTTCGTGAAATAAAACAATGGAACATATTTATAGTCTTAGTAAGTTGTTTTGTGAAAAACAGTGACGCCTGTTACCGTGGAATGGCCCGCATAGTGCTAATCTGGTAAATTGACCTCTGACGTACACATGTTTCCCTCTTTTTGGATAATAGGAAAAGGTAATTGGCACTGAATTGTGTTGTGTTACTTTTGTAGTGGCTTTGCAAAAGTACTTCAACTCAAATCGTAACTTTTTCCTATTACCCGAAAAAAGGGAAATATAGTCAAGGTCATATTTCAACTTTTAAAATGATCCATATATTGTCGCTTCAAAGCAACATTAAGACATCAAAAAGCAAAGCAGCTATGTTTAACAATAGCTGGGTTACTTTGTATGTCTCGTGTTGCTATGAGTCAACGATATGAACGCACATTAATTTGCGATAAATTTATGAAAAAAATTATCAATACATAAAAATCTACTACCTTCTGCATTGGAAGGGGGTCTTTATGAGAAAGCGGGGTAGGGCAAAGTACAATTTTTGGGCTAAAATAAGGTATTTGAGAATTGTGAAATAGATCCGTCCAAAATGCAGTTTCAGGCTATATTTTGTCACTGGGGGGAGAGGGAACCCCCCCAGGGACCCCTAAAATAACCCCCACTTTACCCCCCTGGATCTGCGTCTGACTTCATGCCAGTATGTATCGTTTCGAACAAACTAAGCAACGTCTAAAAGAAAGTATTATATTTATCAACACAAACGAAGTAACAACAGCACATGTTTCGCACATCGGTTTATCACACAGCAAACAAACTCGCTGATTGAACAACGCGGCTTTTAAAATGCCTTAGAAATTAATGATCGCACAGAAAGAAAAAAAAATCAATTTTCTCCATCATACTATAACCATCACGCCATTTTCGTATTAACCCACAGACCAACTATAACAGCAGCCTACCATGGGGTGTCTTGTATCACAGCTCCGACTGCCCCAAGCGAGTTCGGCCTCTTTAATCTTCGAGTGCAGACTCCGGAATTTTCCTTCGTAGGCATCCCACCTGTTGCAGAGGGTTTGCAAATGAGTCAGCTTCTCGTTGTTCCTGAAATGAGGAAAAGAATATTATGAGCATTGCCATTTTGTAATTGGGAAATAATTGAGATTTTTACTTCAAAGACATTAGTTTTTAAACTAGAGTTTGGATATGAAAAAAATAAATCTTTAAATCAGTTTAAAAAAACTAAAAAATACGTTTTTAGATGCCCTTATAACATTGTTTAATTACATACCATTACATGTATGTCAATTAAACCCCATTAACATAACATAGATTAGCTTGTAGCATTAATAATAGTATTAAATATATTACTTCTATACTTGCAAAGAACGTAAATTTTATGTTCTATTCAGAGTTACATACACACAAACAACTGATGCACTTATGATACATCAACATATAATATAGTTTAGCGTTTAGTATTAATAATAGGATTAAATATATTACTTTTATATTTGTAAAGAACGTGAATTTTATCTTTTATTCAGAGTTACATACATACAAACAAACAAACCCACATCGCTGCTTGAAATGAACAACAGCATATCTGCAAAAATCGATTTTTTTTTTATTATATCAAAAAATTCAGTTTTTTTTACTCTTTCTTTTGGTAATATCGGCATATCTCTAGTTTCAAAATATC
>JAXGGA010008117.1:0-58652 GCA_038373865.1 Uloborus plumipes
TTTTTTTTATATTTTTTTTTTTTTGACAGCTTTATAAGTACACCGAAACCGAAACACCTATCTATTTGAAAAAAATCTACTCTCGATTTACGGGGGGAAGCCTGGGTGTTGCCGTCCGCCTCTCAGGAGCCCCCCTCACCCACACTCCCATTAATAGTAGCGACCCTTGCATCGATTTCGTGAAAATGAATTTAACCGCAGCATCAAATAAAATGTTTAATATACTCATCCTTTATCAGTGAAACTTATCCGCTTCGTGCATTTCCTAAAGCATACAGTTTAAACAAAACTAACAACACGTTTAAATGCTGAAGTGGAAGCTGGGGAGAAACTGCTGTTTAATCGAAGTAATTTGGAATGTATCGATTTTTAGGTGTGGCTATCTCTGGACGCAGACACGAAGCAATCTTTCTTTCATAAAGGAAATTGTTCGATGCTTTAAATTCCCTATAAGTCCTGAGCTCTTAGCTGCCTTGAATCAACTTAAATGTTTTATGTAAGTTATAGAGTTAGCCGGTTGATATCTTTAACGATAATTCAATGTGAATGGCTCCCTGTAAAAATCGCTTCTTAACCATGATGGTAGCTATGCGGTGAAGACTATGATTGGTAAGTGTGCAAAGCGGTCAGAGCAGAATTCCTGAATAACAAAGTAGGCGGCTGTCTGGGGTAGCAAGTGTTTGGGACGACAAGCTTTAATATTTATACATTTTCTAACACCTTGAAAACAAAGCAGCACTCCCCACCCCCTAAATTCTTCTCGTTTTATTAACTTCATATTTGCTTCAATCCATCTTATTAAAATGAGACATTTTCAAACGATCTAAAGACTATTAGAAAAAATAAAAATTAAATTGCACAAAAATTAGGCATTTTTGCAGAAATTTTATTTTTCCTATTTGGAAGTACTTCTTGGATTCAAGCTCAGTTAACTTCCTCGTTTTGAGTTGAGGGAGGAATGGCAGATTTCAGGTCAGCCTATGGGCAGCATGGAACTAAATCCGGCCCTGCAAGAGGTTATTTCATATCTTTAACTATTATGGTTATTTTTGGATTTGTAGTATCGTTTGTTGCCGAAACGCAAATTCAATAGATGATTAAAACGTTTTCGTTCATCTGGAAACAGTTAAGGACATGTAAATATGAAACTTAATAGAAGCAAATTAACAGCTAAATTAGTTATATTTTTTGTCGTTCTTTTGTATTATTAATAACGTTTCTTCTATCAAAAACGAGGTAAACCTTCTTCAGTTAGCTTGGAATTTCAGTTTCAACTATTCGGTATTATTTGAACTCCTTCATAAAATGTAAACGTAAAATAATCAAATTAGGTTTTCGAGAAATGAAATTCACTGCGAGTTGCTTAAATAAAAGTCGTTTCACATGAAAGTAACTGCAAAGGTTATACCTGTTTACTTTTCAGCTTAGTCTTAAAACGTATGTAGTCCCTGAAGTTGTCCATATGGTGCGGGGAATTTCCGAATAGCAGATGGAAGACACTAAAAGCCGCCTTCAAAAGTACTGACTGAAATAAACATAGAGGAAGCTCTTTTCCTAACAGCCGGAATTAGATCCCCGAGCTATAGAACAAACAGATCTATATTCGTCTTCGCAAACCAAATAACTCCTGGAACATTCAGGAAAAGCAAGATACTTCACTTTTAGATATTGATTCCTGAATTTTTATCTTCACTTGAGTTTCATTTGAGCACTAAAGCTGTGACGTGAAATGAAAACATTAAGGGAAAGTTTCAATATAGAAATTCTGCATTAGTACAGTGGCTGCCGCTTATATGCATTTAGTTTGTTCAAGCAGTTTTGATTCAATAAAGTACCCAAATAACTAGACCTGGATATTGTTCTGATTTTGGCGATTTCATCTATTAAAGCGGCTGATTCAATTAATTACTGATTCAATTTACTTGCGTCCTCTGTAATACGTTGAATGAATGAATGAAGTGAGCGGCGACGCCCTTAAAAGAGCGCGAGCACTGCGACCACAGGTCTGTTTATTGTACCTATCCCTGTTGGGGCCCTTAATCGAGCCCGATAGCTGAAATGAACTTTAGCAGATTTCTAACAGGTAAGCTAGACAAATCATACGGATCTAACGTACCCCAGATGTTCAAATCTGTGAGTAGAATAAAAATCGCAATCACACAGTACGTGTTTTGAGCTTTCTTCTGCCTCTAGGCAGCTTCTACAAGCTGGATCATCAGTGGCACCCAGTAAGTTGAGGTGCCTATTAAGAGAACAGTCTCCGGTAAGAAACCCAATGGAAATTTCGATCTCCTTCCTACTCAAACTCAGCAGCTCCCTGGACCTCAACCAGGGTTGACGTCAGTGGTTGGAAAAACTACATTTCTTTTGTAGCGAACTACAACTACTTTGTTATAAATGTAGTTAACTACAGCTACTTTTTTTTAAATGTAGCGACTACAAATTACTTTTGAATTGTAGTCGCTACTTCGCTACTTTTTAAAAAATAAATAAATAAATAAATAAAGCTTTTTTATTTTTAAAAAATAAAAAATATATACACCGTTTGAGAATTGACCGAAAAAATTCGAAAAGTGGTTTTTAATTCATTAACTCCTTTGAAAATGGAATAGAAGTAGGAATTATTTTAGAATTAATTTGTTACTTTTAATTTTTGTTCCTTTTTTTTTGCTAAAGTTGGTCCTTTTTATTTTTTTTACAATTTTTACGAATATTCGCCACAAGAAAGGATTCAAAAGTTGAAAGATTGAAAATAATCAACCTTCAATTTTTTTTTTAATTTCTTGCCAGGGAAAGGAACAAGGAACATGAAAATTATTTGAAGGAATATAAAAATTATGATGCCAAATAAACCAATGACATCAAACAGATAGAATGTAATTCGTCCAAAATGATGTATTTAAAATCAGCTCATATTTTTGTGGTTTTTATTTCTCATTGCGTCCGCTGCTGTACTCGGTTCTCTCGAGTTTTTCATTCATTTATTTATTCATTTTTTTATTTTAAAAGTAGTTTCCAGAAATCGCTACAAACTACTATTTTTTGTATCGCGCTACTCACTACTCTACTTTTTTTTTCAAAAGTAGTGCGCTACACTACAAACTACTAAAAAATGTAGCTACTACAGTAGTTTCGCTACTTGTAGCGCGCTACTTCCGACCACTGGTTGACGTTGATTGAGAACTTTAGCTTGTCTCTGTGAGTCGGACTAAAGCCACATGTCATACGAATCATACTGTAATACTTTACTAACATTGGAACGATTGTAATGAACATGACAAAGTGTTCGCTCAAAAATGTACAAAATGTTCTCTATCAAAATCGTAACTCTCTCTCTTTAAACAAACGTCTTGAGCCAGGGCCTAATTAACGCAGTTTCAAGATTTCTTGGACATGGAAACCATAACTTTTGGGTTACTAAAATGACAAACATTTCTCTCTTCCTTCCGTTGTTTTTCAATTTTTTAAAAAGTATTTCACATTTTAACGTTTGCTTAACATTTCAGTTGATTCACGTACATCGTTATGAATGATTGATTTGTTTCCTAATGCACAAGCACAACTACTTTCAAAATTGACGAATCTTCTTGTGAATGGGGGTTGTACTAACTGTTATGTGCTTTTAGGTACTACTTGGGCTTGATTGAGTTCTGATTTGAGTAATCGTATAAAGCAATAATATATCATATTAGTCAGTAAAAATTCTAGCTGCTTGCTTTATCTACAACGAAGTTGTATAGGAAGGTCAAAAGTGCCCTGTGCGTCTTCAAGAAAATGGTGGTATAACTGTGATTTTGTTTAGCTCTACTTGGCTTGATTTTCCTCGACTTGCAGCCTCACAATTTGTTACACACTTGATTGCTTCATAGTTTGTTTCAATTTTTTAAAAAGTCCCCTTAATGTGCGAAGGAAGTCTTATCTTGCTAGAGTTTGAAGTCTCGTTCTCAAATTTTCCCTTATGCACGAGACAATAACTAGAGTATGAATCCTACAGTTGAGGTCACTCTAGTTAGCTATATATGTCAGTGAATTTGAAGACGGACTTATAGCGGGGGGAGGGAGCAAATTTTAAAACTTCAGCTGATTGCTCGCATGTGAGTGAGTTTTATTCAAGCACCATCGTCACCTACCACACACTCTTTCACCCAAGATGTTGTTTGACTGTCTCATAGGCATTAAGAATAATCTACGAATATAAATAATTTTTTTCTCTTCTTGGAAAACTCTTTTTCTTCTTTCCGAGAAACATTCCCTGCCATAAAAATGATAAACAGGAAAAAAGAGTGAAGGGAGTTTCTTTCATGCTTTCTGGCACTCCACCAATAATAATGTCTCAGAGGAAGAGACCCTTTCCCATTCTGCCAGGCGCTCTGTAGTGAAAATGAGATTGAAATCCTATCCATGGCCCAGCAGCTGATTGCAGGAGGAAATGCATTAACCTCTCCTGTAGTGCGTGGTTGACGTAATTGGAAAAAAATTGACAGTTGATATTCAGAGCTGATGTTAAGAGAAGAGGATACGTATAGTTACTCTCTGCTGTTAGCTTTTTCGTCAGTTTTATGCTATGTTGCCTGATTATATTGAAATGAATTAATTCTGGTTTTGCTCTTCAATAATATACGTTTTGTTCATTGCAAAATTGCCTACCAGTAGCACGCAATGATTTTGTCATTAAGCAAAATTCTCACGTTTTGAAATGCAACTAAGGAATTTCCAGTCCTCAAATGCACACACGTTCTTCATGCACGCACACACGTGTGTGAGTATACGAGAGAAGGAAAATTTTCAGCATCAACTTTTGAATAGAAAAAAAAATCAGTTTCCTGGTATTCTGTCAATGTGTCTAGTTTGTATTATTTACGCAGCCATTGAAAAGCCTATTTTGACTGATAGAAATTCTACGAAAGTGGAATTAAATCCCAATAACGGCAATCAGTTAGCTCCCTATATTCTGAGTTTTCAATTCTATTAATAAACATAGTTTTCAGTAAAAAAATTACTGAAATGGGTAGATTTTTTAAAAATTAATGCATCAAATTAAATAACTTTAACGAATCCGAGCATGGAGTATTTACGTTATTTCTTATTAGAAAAACGTACGGTAGTGTAATAGAGAAAAAAATATGTAGCAATCGCGGAAGAGCATGGTAACACCTTGAAGCAGATATTAGTAAATGAAGAGAGCTAGTCCAATCATTGGCTTAGAAAAGGTTGAATCAGAAGATCCCAAGTCACATGGTTCAACATCGGCGAATGAGAGACACGTTTCGCGTAAACAAGTGGAAAGAAACCTTATTTCTTCCAATACTTTACTGTAAACTGTGTCACGTGACTTGATATCTGTGTTTCAAGAACTGAAGACTTCACTACCTCCCACCTTTATTAATTCTCAATGACTAAGATGTCTTTGGGCTCATAATGTCCTGCCACATTTAGACGATGAAGTCGCGTAGTATCTTCTTTTCTAGGCAACTTTTTAAATTTAACGACTTTTCTTACAATTTCAGCACTCGTTAACACCTTATATCTCGATAACGTGTAAACCAGGGTAAATAATTTGTGTCTACGCTCTTTCAATTACTACCTGTTTAATACTTTTTTCTATTACACAATTTATGTGGTTTCCTGGTAAGGAGCTATCATTTTTAAAACTTTGTTGCAATAAATTTGTCATGACATAGCAATTCTGGCTCAAAATAATTATTCTTAAACTTGATTCTTGTTTCCTAAGAGTAGAGAGACCCATTTTGATGAAATGATCGAAACTATTAGCATTCTTTGTCTTAGAATTCGAGAAGTTTAATAATATTTCCTTTAAAGTAATGCTCGAAATTCGGCGAGAACTATTTTTATGAGTCTGAAGAAGAGCATTTTCCGAACATAGAATAGGCCAAACCAACTGTGCAATTTGGAATATTCACTCTTTAGAGAATTTTTTCTCGGAACTTTTTATGTGTCTTAATGGTGGTCTAAATGCCTTGGCGAAGGTCAACTACTTTGATTGGAAATAAGGGCTCATAAGAAACCGAAAATGGGTATAAAAAGGAATTCTCATTGCAGTTGTGAGGCATAATGAAAGTGTATGACAAGACTGCTGGATGACCTCGCCTCAGAGGAAGTAAGGCATACCAATTGTGTCATTTTTATATTTAAAAAAATGTTACATCCTCGTTTTGAAATATCTATCATGACGTAATTGATTAAAATTCGTTTATTTAATCCCTGAAAATTACTGCCAAAAGTATTTAAGTTGGCGACATCGGCAAAATGATGTTTAAAATTTATACAGCTGGGAATAAGGATTTGTAAATATGGAGAGAAAATTGGTAAATACTGCATTAAACATTGTAACGAAAGTTTTAATGTAAGTATGTGTCTAAAATAAGCAGGATTGGTTTTGAACGTGGATATCAATTAATCGCAATGGCAATTGATCTCTAAGTTATACAGATTTTATACCAGCTCCTTTTCATCGGGTAAAACATAGCATTTTATGATCATTCGTGAGCATTTTATCAAATAAAATGTATCTACATGAATTACAATCATGTTGTGTCGCTATACGTAGTATACTGGTTGAGATGTATGTGATAAATCCTTTTAAAAATGGGGGGGGGATAGAAAAATCTTTTCAGAATCATTCATTGTAAACATTTGTCCTACAATTAATGAAAAGCGATAATTGCATTTTTTAAAAAGATATATGCCCATACGTAATGTTCGTTTTATGCACTCTATTTTCTTTGCGAGAATGATTATGTTCAAAATAAATTCCGCAATGGGAGAAATATTTTAATCAAATATGTTATGACATTAATACTATTTTGACATGAACAATACTGAGGAACAATGACTTACGTATTGAGTATCAGGTCCGTCATTTTAAATATTTGCTTACTAAAATATATTATGTGCATTCTATTTGTTAATAAATATATAATGTTTGTAAATAGGCAGACAAGCAAATGTGAAAGCGTTAAGCTTTTTGTCCTTGTATGCAAGCAGTGAAATCATTACCAATCTCGGGAAAAACAAACCCAAAATTGTATTTGAACTTATCTTTAAACGGATTGTAATTATATTTCTATACAACTTGCTAGTATCAAATACATTACACTTGAAGTAGAAAATTTCGTTCTTTCACCTGGTACTAATATTTCAAATGTGCGAACTAGTTTTCACTGCAAAACTGCAAAATTTGCTAATTTTTTGGGTTTTTACCAACTCCAATGAGACATAGCTTATATATGTATAGAATATTTTCAATTACATCATATTTAAAAAAAAAAGTGTTGTCAAAGTCGGTATAGCTGTTTATAAGCTACGATGATACAGAAACACTCAGATTCGCTGGTTAGTTTAAAAGTAGGATTCTGTTATTGATACAACTTGAAGAATATTCTAGGGATCAAAACTATGGCAATTTTTCTTATCGATATAAGCAGAGTAATTGTTTGCCTTCGTAAAAAACAGTGCAACTTTTTATTAATGAATAAAGTGTTCGATTATGTACTATCAAAATCATTTTCAAATTAAAAAAAAAATCTCTCCATGTTCTATACGTCGGCCACAAACGAATACGTGGTTCAAGAATATATCGATTAGGTATCATTAAGTGGGATCTTTAAATTACGTCTATGATCGGTCCGAGATTTTATCGTATAAGCGGTATCGTTATCGTTACCATAAGCGGGACGACGTATAAGTTTCTAATTTATTTTATTTATTGGCGAGTTAAGAGCTAAATGAGCGAGTTAAGAGTTATTTTGAATGCAAAAGTTTTCGCATCATGTGTGATTACCTCACAACTTTGTACCAAAGACATCGGCAGATATCGTCTATCAGTAAAATCCTTGAACTAACAAATTAAGATATTTAAAAGAATGATAAACAATGACAAAATTATC
This sequence comes from Uloborus plumipes, assembly GCA_038373865.1. NCBI lineage: Eukaryota > Metazoa > Arthropoda > Arachnida > Araneae > Uloboridae > Uloborus > Uloborus plumipes. The sequence goes on from JAXGGA010008117.1 coordinate 7,908, forward strand.
TTTCACAAATGGATACTTTTATCTTCCTTCTTCCCCGAGCCATCTTCTTTTGTTATTTATCATGCGGACGAACTGAAAGTAAACCGGATTGCCTTGACGTAACACTCTTCTCCGTACCTGCACCATTGTAGAATGAATACTTTTTCTTTTTTGGCAGAGGCGATTGCCTTGAAAGGGTGTTTCTTCGGAAACGAAAGATAGTTGAAAGTATCCTGACGCAAGTTTTTTCTACTACTGTTGATACCGATTCATAATGATGTCTCGTTAAGATGTTTATATACAGCATGTGAGAATGCTCTTTACTTACCGCCATTAGCATATGAAATTACCACCATTATTAGCGTACCAAATTATCACCACCATTAGCATACGAAAACTATTACTAGTTAAGGTTTAACTCTGGACAAGTAAAAATGCCTCTTTAGAGGAAGTAAATAACAGAGTATATCTTTTATGAAACTTGTAAATCATTTTTCTTCCTTTTGAAATACACTTAGTGAACTCACAGTGAAGTACACAAACGCCTCATTAATATATTGAAAAACAACTCTCCGGTAGTAAAAAAAAGTATGCCAGTTTATGGAGTACTGTGTTCGTTACATTAATATTTCCGTTATGTTTGTAATTATCCAAATCCGATGCTTCATTAGCCGTTACTACTCTATTCCGGTATTTCATAGGCCAGTACAGTCTTATTTTGGTATTTATTAATGCCGGCACAGGCCATTCCGGTATTAACCGAAGCCGGTATTTCATATGCTGATAGTCTATTCCGGTACTAATGGAAGCCGGTGTTTCATTTTCCGGTACAGTCCATTTCGGTATTTTGTGCAAGCATATTTAGTATTTTACTCTCCGAGCGTATCAAGTTACATAAGTAGTAGAATGAAAGGGGCACATCGTTAATGATATTCTAAATGGAGAAGTGCCTCTTTCGTTCTGCCTGTGGGATATATTTTAAAAGCGGTGGAAATAGCAACATATCATAAGCATATATGAATGAATTGATGAAATTTTGTCATTTTCTAAGAAATTATAAATTCAAAAACGAAGGAGTGGAGTCTGCAGTTTTGTTGACAGATTGTTGGGCTTGTTAGCGAGACTGGTCAGTGGTCAACGATAGAACGAAAACCCACCAACCCGGTTATTTGCCAAAGGAGTGCTCTTAGCAGGCAGGCAGCCGGCCTCTGCTGATAAATAATGTTTTCAGTATCTTTATCTCTTTGATTAAATTAGTGTTTGAGTTATTTGAAAAAAAAAAAAAAAAAACTTTGGGGCCTCCTTCAAACTCAAGGCTCTCGCCAACACCCTTCTGTATCTTTTCCTCTGATTATCCCCCCCCCCCCTGTCGCTCCTGATTTTTCTGCGTATACTTATCGTTTTTCCTGATCAGATTCACTAAATTGCGGGGAAATTAGGTCACCTGAATATTGTTTTTCATAGCCCTATAACATTCAATTATCCCGTTCGACTTAACTCAAATTTCAATTCTTACCAAAACATTCTCAATGCATTTTCCTGCTTTTTTTCTAACAAACTACTTCAGTCACTTGTTATATTTACATCTAAAGAATTTTTTGTTGTTCATGGTACTTAGCTCTATATTCTTATTTCTATTTGTTTTCTTTCTGCTATGCAATCTAATAACCGCAACATTTCTTTAACTCATTTATGCAGTAGCGGATCACCCAATAGGCGCATGAGGCGCGAGCCTGGGGCCTCAGAAAAGTAGGGGCCTCGGAACCGTGAAATGTTACATTTTCAAAAACAAAAATTTTAAATTTGAGGATTTGCCTATGAAAGTCACGAAATTGAGTGGATAATGCGCAAAACATACGAAAATTGATAGTTAATCAAGAATTTTAGGTGCGGTCTGAAGGCAAGAGGACTGATTGGTGAGAAATCCCAAAAGGACCCTGAATTTAAGCTGGGCCCGACTAACCAATAGTGAGGCCCAAAGCCCACAATAATTTGAACCTCCCCTGAAAATTCAGTGGCAGAATTCAGCGTGGCTATAGGGGCCCCGTTAAAATGCATTTTGAGGGCCCCTTTGTCCATCTCAGCACTATGTAAATCATTTATCAAGTGCATTTTTGAACCCTCTTAATGGCTCCAATGGTTGTGGGGGCCCCCTCATAAATGAAATATGGTAAATCGGTTACTGGTAGAATGAATAAAGATTTTCTCGTTCAAGGAAGTTTTTTTCTCCAACTATTAAATTGTTAGTTTTTGTTATTTTTCTTAAAAATACTGATATTGTTTGCATTCCTTTAATGCTGTGCATAAATCTTTAAAAAATTGAGGCCTCTTAGAAAGATGGGACCACAAGCCTAGGCTTAGTTGGCCTATGTGGTAATCTGGCTCTGCATCAAAGGTGGTTTTGTTTAGGTTTTTCTAGGAGGAAAAGCTGGAATAATAAAAAAGTGTGTTACTTGACAAGGTTTCAAGTTTCAAAATATATTTGTTTCTTTCATTCAGAAAAGCTCTTTCAAAACAAGCAACATATCACATTTCGTGTTCTACAATCGGCAAGTGAGAAGTGTTTTTTTTTTTTTAATCTTACGATTTTTGTAATGCAATTACAAAAATGTTATGTATTGGTTATTGTACTTACTTATATACCTTTCGAAATAGTACTTAATACATATTATATGTAAGCATAAGTCTTAACGTTTTTTCTATTTTCCTTCAAGGAAAGTAAATACAAAAGAAAAATAATCGAAAATTACTTATTATAACATAATTCTAGATGTTGCAACAGTGGTTGTTCTTCTTTGTCATGAAACGCAAGGCCATGGTCGGGGGAGGAGGGGGGGTCTTGAGAACGACCCCCAATTTCAATGTTTTACATACTATGAAAAAAGTGAAACAAAAAGTGTGTAAACGGTAATTTCTAGTGGGGGGAGGGGGTTCGGCTCCGGATTTCCTGTGTGAGTCTCAAAATGTTTCCTTTTATTTATTTGTTCTCAAATATTATTACTGGATTATTTAGAGTTTCTGACTTCAAATATTATTACTGGATTATTTAGAGTTTCTGACTTCAAATATTATTACTGGATTATTTAGAGTTTCTGACTAAGTGCAGCAAGTTCAAGTGTAGTGATGTAACTACTTAGCGCCTATCCAAGCGAGGGTTGCACCAAATCTCTCCAATAAGACAAAAAAAAAAAAAAAAAAGAGAGCCCAAAATTAACTTTTTAGGGCTTTTAATTAAAAAAAAAATTTCGGGGGAAAGCCCCTTTCTCAACTATTCCACTTAATATCACTAAAGGTAAGTTAAAATTGCATTTCTATTATATTAGTTCCGAAAATTTACGGAAGGATAGCAGCCGCGCTTACTCGCTTAAAGCGGTCCGCCCCGGGTCGGGACTTTTAAGAGGGGGGCAATTTAACACTTCATTTGAAGAGAAAACAAAGATAACATTTTTTTTAATTACGAAAGTATCAAAAAAAAAAAATAACAGCACATTAATCATAGGGCCTTGGTGACGGGATCCGGTTAAAAGGTCTAAAACTAAAAGGTCCACGAACAGAATCTGGGTGACATGGGAAAATAGCATTTCCCTACTTTTGGCTGATGCACGACACAATAAGGGGGTGGCATTGGAAGTAGCTTCATGCATTGGAAGGTCAAGGACATGGGTGTCAAAGATGTTTACTAAAAATAGCTGCTGCTGCTGTTTCATCTCTCTCTCTCTGTCTTGTTCTAGAAGGGGAGCACTGCCCTTATCTCCTCCCTTCCATTTTATGGTTGCCTAATTGCGCCTTCAATCCTTGGGGGGTCAGTTTCTTTAACAAAAGCATGGGGCATAAGAGGCACCGAGTTTTACAACCATGTCTAGCTTTTCCACAAAGCATGTACGAGTAGATGGGCTCTATCTGCTTCTGCTTCTTCTGTTTCTCTTATCAGATGATGATACTACTAGAATTTACTTTTTCCTTTTTAAAGAAAAGGGGATACTCGTCAACACTGTCAGTGAGGGTGGAGAAAGTTCGGAACAATTTATTGCTCTGTCATGAGGCAGTGGCGGGACCCAGGGCGGGACCTCCGTGACTCGCGTGGACATTTTCCTGGGGTAGTGGCATATATTTTAGAGTTAGCTTTGATTGGTCACTTTTTCTCTCCTAAGGTATACATGAAAAGAAAAATCATTCACAAGAGATTTTGGTTCTATTTATTTCAATAAGGAAGCAAACATGGGGCAGCCGGCTTTTTCTTTCTTCTTAGTCTCTTTCCATCCTCTTACTCAGCAAATAAAAATGAATTAAACCAATTTATGCAACATCTTTTTACTCCTTTTGTAGGGTAAGTAAATTAATTAAATTGGTTGTTTTGTTCATGTTCGTCGTTTCATTTTTTTCTCTTGAATTTAACTAAAGGAATGTAGGATTAACTAAAGGTTTACTGTAGGAACCGTGAATGCTGAATTTGATTAAAATTTTATTTCTTCTTTTATAATAGAAGAAAATTTAATTTATGAATAATGCATCAAGTTATGTTTTATATAATTTCATGTTCATTATTTAAAGATTAATATGATTTTAATGTAACAGATTAATTAAAAAAGTGTCAGTACTTAAAATATCAAAATTACTTGTTATAATCATTTAATTATTTTCCTCATTCACGTGCTTTTGAAGGTTGCTCCATATTGCATTTCTCAAAATGTTTTTAAAAATTTCTAATAATGATTCAAATTTTATTACTGTTGGTTAGTACAAGCAAATATCTTCATTAAGAAAAATGCTTTGTGATTCTCAAAATGATGTACAAACCATTAACTCAGGTCTTTGACGTGATGGTAAATTTATTTTCCTTTTCGTAATCGAAGATTTCGTAGTAAAAAATATTAATGCGCAAGTTTTATTATCATTCAGGTTCACAATTTTAAATATATTTAGTATAGTTACGACTAATATACTGGAGTTCGTAAAATTTACGCAGTTAGAAAATGCTTAAAAATTCCTTGTGGTACTCTTTTTTATAAGCTTATGAAATTTATTTCCCATTCATGTGTATAATAAACATCTAATGGCTCAAATTACATTTATCATAGGTTCTTATTAGTACCAAAGCAATTTTTTCATGCTAATTATTTTGTTTTAAAAGGATTAGAACTTCTGCTTAAACCAATGTTTCCTAAATATTTTCATGGTCTCATGAAAAACTTTAGTGCGCTAAGCAGTTTTCATTTCGGTATTTATATAAAAAAAATGTTTCGTGACACTCAAAAGTTTTATTTTATTCAGAAATTTACTCGAAAATTAGAGCTGTAAACAATATTACCAAAAAAATATAAATAACTGCAGGTTCTTTCGTTGGTGCTTTTAGTTATTTTGATTACGTTTCGTTAAAAAAATACTTTCATAGGGAATAGAAATATTGCAAAACATTTCCCTTGAACTCCTCATTTTTACATAATTCAAATTCTTTTTAAATTCGATATGCAAAAAAGAAATACAAAAATTAACTTTTTACGCATTTATTAGTACAGTTTCAGTTTTTGATTAGCCAGTTTTTGTTTTGAATATCTCTCTTCACTTTATGTTGCACTTGCTTTTCATGCCAATCAAAAAATTTCCGCTTACAAAGTTGTAGTACTGTGCAGGGGTGCAGAAAATGTTTTCCCTTCCAACATTTTCCCGAATCCATGCAAAAATTTCCCCAAAGTTTAACGACTAACCCCTAGTAACGATCCGTGTGTACTAAACTTATAATGGGAAAGCAGAAAATGATTTGCGAGTCATTTTAAAAAGAAGAAATGATTATAATTTGGAAAAGAGGTTTCCAGATTCCCTTTTTATTTTTCGTAAAAATTCCCCCAAAAGACCAAAATTTCCCCCGATCTAGGATAGCCGGATTGGACATATTCTGCACCCCTGGTACTGTGTAAAACAAAATAAGTAATATTAACCTTCTAAAAAAGTACATTTTTGATTTGATTTTTAAGTATGTTTTTCTTTTGAAATAACTTTATTATATTTTAACTATAATAGAGTAAGTATTCTGTAATATTTGAAGTTGCTTGCAACTGTAAACAAAATTATAGAATTACTACAATTACTTTTTAGTGCATAACCTAAATTTTTTGAATCAATTAAGGTCCAATTACTATTTCAATTATCTCAAGTTTTTTTTATATTATTCAAGGCTATAAAATGTTTATAGGTCTTGAGATTTTATAAGATGAAGAAGATAAAAGCATTACAATCTACAAAAGTTTGTGGCGGAAGAAAAGTCGTCCTTAATTCAGCCATTACTCAGCCATTGTTATTTTTGGAATTTTTATCTAAAAATCAAGTAGCTTTTTCTGCTTATAATTATCTTTCGAGATGAAAATCGTATGTGAGCAATAATCATGTAACTAGATGAAAAAGCTGCCCAATGTCTGATGTAGCCAAATAGAGCTTCAGAATCTATTTTTTAAGAGGAATCTGCTAAATTTCCATCTCGTTCCTCTAATCTAACCAAATATTATCTTACTTGAGTTTTTGAAGCCATATTGTATCAAAAGTTTGAGAACTACCGAGCTGTCTCTTTCCCTCGGAAAAGTCGGACAGAAGATCCAAAACCAAAAAGTCGACCCCCCCCCCCCTCAGCGTCATCAAGCACAGATTTTATAAAACTTCAAAAAAAAAAAACTTAAGTTTAAAAGTTTCGAAGAGATCTTTACCACTGAACATCTTAAAAGACAGCCTAAAGTACCGTAAACTTTTGCGTAGGTCGTTCATGCACATCTGCACCATTCGTATTAGTAAACTATCCATTTGCCCCCCCCCCCCGTCAATAGAAGGGCCTCGGATCAGGTTGCGCCTGGGGCCTCAAAAGCCTATGATCCGCCACTGCATTTATGCCCAAGTTTTTTTTAACAATTATTTTCAATTTTTATCTGCTTAAAACTCTTACTTGTAACGGTTTACATACATTTTAGGCTTAAAATAGTTCGCTATTGCCATATTTATGAAGTTATTTAACGTCCTGTTTATGGGATATTTTGCAGATATGTGAGCAAAATACGACCTTACTTGACATTACTTTTGCGAAGTAACATTACAGAAGTCATCTGTGATCAATTTTAAGCAAATCATTTAAAAATAGTTTAATTTTATGAGAAATAAGTTAGCAAAAAAAACTTACTTTCTGTGGCCACCCATGCTGGATCGTTGTTTGACTGATTTGTCTGAAAATAGCTGTCAATAAATAAACTCTGATGCCCAGAGAGTGGCTCTAACTGGTTTTCTCAGGAAGAAGGACTATTTAACTTGTGAAAAACAGCTTTATTATAAAAGGATATACCCATTACAGATTTTTGTATGCAGTAACTAACAAGCGTCCCGTTTTTAGGCTACTGGGCATAAATGGGTTAATGAGCATACTCATTACACTGTATTTTTATGTGTACCTATGTATACTTTGCGACGGTGGTCGGAAGATAGGTTCTCTAGTCGGAAGTAGCTCGCTACAAGTAGCGAAACTACTGTAGTAGCTACACTAGGTGGCCAAAAGTATCCGGACACTTTCAAAAATTCACATTTTTACATATAGCTCGAGAAATAAGTGATCAATTGTTCTTTAACTTTAGTCATACAAAATATAGGCTTCACCGAATATTTCCAAGTTGAAATGAAATTACCCTTGCATTTGGGGGACGACAAGAAGGGGGTTGAAAGAAAAACCGCTTTTTGACCATAACTCTTCGAAAATAGCTCGGAATAAGCTATCAATTTCAGTAATTAATTAGCATACTATGTATAATTACTGTACAAATTTTTATGAACCTACCACTCTTACTTCTGAAGATATGAAACATTTTTGAAAAAACGGCAATTTGATTTGAAGGGTTTTTGCTCATAACACGCAGAGTTTTTGATCAAACCTTATCACAACTTCAGGAAAGATGACAAAATACAAGAGAAAGAACATACTAAAGCGGTAAATAAAAATATTAAAAATTCGATGAGATATGAACGTTAAAAGGAAATAATTTTTCACGGCGCATGCGCGAACGACAGAAATTTATAACTACAAAAATATTGTAGCCTGATTTATACTGCATCTTATAAAAAAAGTTCCAGTTGAATATCATGAAAAATGAAAAAGATATCAGCGATCTAGTGAGCTGTTATTCATTCATTCGCAGGCAATACATAAATAGTGAGGGTCTGTCCACAAAGAGCTATTTTTAAATTAAAGGTTATTGCGTCGTCTTTCAAAACCAACGTTTCAGAGGGTGTCCGGATACTTTTGGAAACGTACGTATAAGGTCTTTTTGGCCGAACAGACGAAATGTGACTTCTATGCCAAATATAAATTTTCAAACTGTATACAATTTAACATTGAAAAAAAATGATCGATTGTCACTACACTATTTGTGGACAACCCCTCACTATTTATGTATTGTCTGCGACTGAATGAAATACAGCTCACTAGATCGCTGATATCTTTTTCATTTTTCATGATATTCAACTGGAACTTTTTTTATAAGATGCAGTATAAATCAGGCTACAATATTTTTGTAGTTATAAATTTCTGTCGTTCGCGCATGCGCCGTGAAAAATTATTTCCTTTTAACGTTCATATCTCATCGAATTTTCAATATTTTTATTTACCGCTTTAGTATGTTCTTTCTCTTGTATTTTGTCATCTTTTCTGAAGTTGTGATAAGGTTTGATCAAAAACTCTGCGTGTTATGAGCAAAAACCCTTCAAATAAAATTGCCGTTTTTTCAAAAATGTTTCATATCTTCAGAAGTAAGAGTGGTACGTTCATAAAAATTTGTACAGTAATTATACATAGTATGCTAATTAATTACTGAAATTGATAGCTTATTCCGAGCTATTTTCGAAGAGTTATGGTCAAAAAGCGGTTTTTCTTTCAACCCCCTTCTTGTCGTCCCCCAAATGCAAGGGTAATTTCATTTCAACTTGGAAATGTTCGGTGAAGTCTATATTTTGTATGACTAAAGTTAAAGAACAATTGATCACTTATTTCTCGAGCTATATGTAAGAATGTGAATTTTTGAAAGTGTCCGGATACTTTTGGCCACCTAGTGTACATTCTTTAGTAGTTTGTAGTGTAGCGCACTGCTTGTTAAGAAAAGTAGAGTAGTGAGCGGCGCGAAGCAAAAAAGTAGTAGTTTGTAGCGATTTCTGAAAACTACTTTTAAATAGAGTTTAAAAAAAAAGTTTTACTTGAATCTGACTGGTCTAAATCTTACACTAGTACTTCAGCGAACCCAATGAGAAATACCAATCCTAAACATATGAACTGATCTCAGACATATTATTTTGACAGATATTTTCCCCACAGTTTAATAGGATATTTTTTACATGGAGAGCAATTTCATAGCAGATTAGAGTTATTAAAATTTGACATTTTTAATAACTTATTCATAAATGGCAGAAGAAGAAATGTTTTTGTATTTTTTGTGAACAAATGGTACAGAAAGCAAGGAAATTACCTAATTTCTGAGGTTTGAGTCCCACTAGACCCCCCCCCCCCCCCGTTAGTGGCTCCCATGTTTGAAGGTTTAATTTTTTGCTCCTTTCAACTTTTGAATTCGGATTTTCTTTCGGCGAATTTTCGTAAAAACTGTAAAAAATGGCTTAGAAGAACAAATTGTTGCAAAAGGGAAAGAAGCAAGTTCTAAGTACTATTCCATGTTCAAATGAACTAATTTATTATTCCAAATTACTTTTTAAAAAAATTTACTCAATCCTCGAACGGTGTATGCGTTTTATTTATTTACTTTTAAAAAAGTAGCGAAGTAGCGACTACATTTCAAAAGTAGTTTGTAGTTGCTACATTTTTAAAAAATGTAGCTGTAGTTAACTACGTTTTGAACAAAGTAGTTGTAGTTCGCTACAAATAATTTTTTCCAACCACTGCCCGGCGGGATATGCCATTTTTTTACAGGAATAAGTAGTTATGTAGTTCAGTTATAAGTAGTAAAGTTTATGTATTATGTGCTGTAATGCTCTATATTGCCATATTTTGTTTTTTCATTAATATCCCATGGATGCTTGGGCTTGGCCAAGCATCTAAAATCGATAAACCGTGCAAACGGTAGGTACGGGGGACCTCGGAGTGTCAAATGTGACTCCTGACTGCTGCCTTTTAGTTGCCCTTATTTTCGATTCGTACCGCACTACCTCGTATTTCTCATAAATTACTTCCTTGAAGCTCTCTTGGTTTACGCCTTCACGTTGACACATTTGGTGCAGTGAAAGCGGTGATAGTTCTAATTCTTCTGGATGTAAGTTCCATTTTAGTGCTATAAATGTATCCTGTCCGTATTCGTCTTATGTCTGTGTATTACTATCAAAATCTTATTGAACGAATTCAAATGTTGTGAGCAAATGTCAAACAATTCGTTACAACATTTAGAAACTGAAGTTTAAGCTCTATTAGAGATCATCAGTCTGGAATAGTCAGAGCTGGAAGTAGTATATATCTCATTTAACCTGATGTTCCGGAAAAAGCAGTCTCTGAAGGCCGTGGAGACTGTTTGGTATTTACTTGTATTTTGGCCTCACTTCTGCGAAGTGGTGGTTACTCTCAGCTCACTGGAGGACTTAGTGACTACGAGCATTTTTAGCACCGCCCAGTCACCATTTATGAAGAACGGTGGATCTTTAATCGGCTAGGATCGAAACCGAAACCCCCCTCCCGCCCCCGGTTACGAGTCCGTCACTTTACCGATCGAGTCACCACGGCCCCAAGCCAGAAGGGGGGGGGGGGCAATTGTCCACCTGACGCTCATTTACGGATGTAGTCAAGCTCAGGCTGCACAGTTTATTGTCCTCGTCAAAATTTGAGTTGGCGCTCCAATTGCAAATATAATTTTTCAAGGGCTAACGTTTTTAGGATTTTAATGAATATTTTCTTTCTCTCATCAGCTGAAGAACCCCGATAGGCTTCCGAAGCCCCTTCCGAAGACGTTCTTCCAGTACAATGCGTCCATCGCCCGATCCCAGACGTTCATCAACCTGAGGGAGGTCAGTTGCCGTTTCAAGCTGCCACCGGGCACCTACTGCGTCATACCCTCCACCTTCGACCCGGGAGAGGAAGGGGACTTCGTGCTCAGGGTCTTCACTGAAAAGAAGAACATCATGACGTGAGTAGCCTGATTTCAAACTGATCTGATCAGAGACTTCACCTCAAGTGGGCAGAGTATGTACGCTGTTAAAACTACGGGTTGCTCATGGCACCTTTTAAAGTGAAACGTTGTAACACCTGCGGCACCTCCTGAAGGATGCCATTCAACTCCCTATATCACCCTTGGAGGTGCCATTTGGATCCCTACGTCACACTTGAGGAGTCATGTGACATCATTGGGGTCCTATAAGACACCCATAAGGGGCTTAACAGAGCCAAATGGCACATTCAAGGGTGATATAGGGAGTCGAATGGCACCCTTCAGGAGGTGCCGCTAGTGCTACAACGTTTTACTTTAAAAGGTGCCATGTGCAACCAGCAGTTTTAACAGTGTACCATACAAAGTTATCGCTTGAGCGAAGCCTGGAGAACCAATCTGTTTGATAGCTATTCGTGCACGTGACAACCACTCCAGTTGCTAGTTCCTTGCAACTTGCAAGGTAGCTTGATTGTGTCTTTGAAAGGTCCTTGTCGCTTAATAAAGCATGTTAACTTGGAATGAACGGAGTCGACGACACATGAAGAAGTCAAGTGAGTTAGCCTAGCAAACCAATCTGTGATCTGAAAGTTACAAGTATGAGTGACATGCGCACCGGTGGCTTTTTTATTTTGCAGGAGATTTATTGTTGTTGAAATGTTCTTGTCACTGGATGTAGTATATGATTCAACAAAGGTGACACGTAAGCAAGATCTGGTAAACCAATCCCTGTATTTAGCTACTGGAACGAGTAACAAGCACCCCGATAGCTCTTTTCTTTTGTAGGAGATTTGTTGTCATTAAAACGTCCTTGTCACGTTATCTAGCCTGTTGAGATAGAATGATGAAATGAATATAGTCTATGACACATAAAGTCACGGGAGCAAGGCCTGAGGAACCAACCTGTGCTCTAAGAGTTTCCAGAGTGAGTGACATGTATTCTAGTAACTCTGCAGGAGATTGGTTGTCGTTGAACGAATTAATGTATTGGATGGCTGCGATACTTACCAGGTGTGTAAGTATGAAACCGGAATTTCCCATAAGTGGCGCTAGATGTCGATGTAGTTACCGACTCATCACGTCAGCGGTGTCTTGTTATTGTATTGATATCAGACAAAGATTTCCAACTCACAATAACACGAGTTTCATTCAGTAGTATTAGTTTATTAGAGATAAACATGTCGAGTTTTGTGCCAACAAATTACGATTTGCCGACATCACTAGTTTTCTGTTTTCATCTGAAGAAAACCGCAGCCGAATCGCATCGAATGCTTGTGGAGGCGTATGGTGAGCATGCTCTCGGTAAAACACAGTGTTTCGAGTGGTTCAAACGGTTCAGAAGTGGCGATTTTGACGTGAGGAATGAAGAACGTGGAAGACCACCGAAAAAGTTTGAAGACGCTGACTTGCAAGCCTTGTTGGACGAAGACCTGGGGAAACTGTCAATACTGAACGCTACCGACAACAAATGACCAATTTGAATCGAACTTTGAGTGCAAAACGACCAGAATACCAACTAAGACAACACAAGGTGATTTTGCTGCATGACGACGCACCAGCACAAAGCAAAACGGGTCTTGCTGAGCAGCGCTTGACTTCTTACGAAGCTGTTCGAAAATGGCTCGATGACTGGTTTGCCTCAAAAGATCAACAGTTCTTATGGCGCGGAATCCACAAATTGCCATAAAGATGGCAAAAATGTATAGATAGCAACGGACAATACTTTAAATAAGGTACTTTGTATCATATCATTACAATAAACGTGTTTTTCCTGCAGAAAAATTCCGGTTTCATACTTACACACCTGGTATCATTGACACAAAAAAGTCGAAAAAGAACCACAAAAGCTAATTTTTACTCGTATTGTCTTGTCAGCCTACTCTGCACAAAATTTTAAATGCCTATTATATATGGCTCAACAAATGCCAGAATGATTAATTAAGATGCACCTTTCTTACCATACCTAGGAAATCGACATTTGTAGAACTTTTAATTTGTTCAAACTTATAATCCACGGAAATGTTTAATTTTGCTTCAACAAATAAAAGAGTTGTAATTGAATCGGTGGGTGCATAAACAACGTAAGTCCAGAACTTCAAATTGTTCAGGGGAGAGAAAAAACGTCTTAACTCTAGCATTATTTCTACGGCCTACGTTCAAATAACAGGCCCCGTATCTTCAGAATATTCCCCCCCCCCCCTCCATAAAAACTCAGTTAGATGGAATAATATAACGACGTTAAGAATAATGTTTCCGCATAACCTTCTATTCTATGGTTAATATTTAAATTAGCTCAAGAAGTTTCAGAAATAAACTTCAAATCCGGACCTTATGCTATCGCTGTCCAAAAATGTGAACCTTCTATTCGTAGACCTTTTGGCTATCGGACCTTATGCTCCTTGGACCTTATGGACATTGGACCTTATGTCTGGCGGACCTTCTGTCTCGTGGACCTTCTAAACCACGGACCTTTTGGACGTGGATCTTCTGTTCGTGGACCTTCTGGTTTTGGACCTTCCCTCCTACATTCGTTATTTTTGCACTAACTAATTCAATTGTTTCGTAAAAAATTTGAAAAAATATATAGTTTTTAACGTCGCATATCTGACACGCACCTGTTTTCTATTCTCGCACGTAGTTTATTTAGGGTTATTCATCATTCCTTTAACTAAAAATTCCCTTTATTAAAATTAAGTATGTAGTTACTCATAAAAAATACCTATCAAGCCGACTGCAGATTTCATGAAAATCAAAAAGTCAACACATGATTTCAAGATACAAGGAAGTCGAGCAGTAGTTCCTTTTAATATGCTGTTTAAAAGGATGTATTGTATCTTCAACGCATAATATGGTGATTGATTGTCTCATGAAACGTTTTTTTTTACATCGTTATTTATCAAAAGGAAGACATCATTAGAGCTACTATTTTTGTCATCATTTAACAGATCAGTGATTTCGATTTTTCATACGATTTTACTACTCGAATGTGTTACGGATGAATTTCTTTTTAAAACAGCACTTCAAATAAATGTATACACATTCTTTGATGCTTTCCAAATATGTCTGGTGTAGAAAAATGCAGAAATTAAAACAACATGAAGGCGATTCTCCGTTAACTCGTCATTTTTCACACGAAATCTGTTCGGGCACGGTTTTTTGGTATGTTCGTATAATTATAATACTATCGCTCATAAAATGAATCTATTACTTTGGTTTGAAAGAGGGCCAATTGAAGTTTGTGTTTTTCTGATAAATTATGATAGGGGGTAAGTCCCCCGCCTTGTATAACTAGGCAGGGGACTGTGTTTTTGCTCTTTGTTGCGCAATATCTGCAAAACTATTAGAACATAATTAGTTACGAGACTACCTATAAATTTAGGCACAAACCGTGGACATAAGAACAAACATGTTTTGTCATTAAATTAATTGACATTAATAAAATCACTTCCCAGAGGACTGTTTTCGCAACGACCCTGATGCATACTTTCATCACAAATATGGCTCTCAAACTAAGCAAAGTAGCGTTTCAACACCGTTCTCGGCGATTTCGGCAAATTCACACTGATTACTTTAAACTTCATGCCAAAAAGAATTTGCAAAAGTTATAGATTTTTCGTATTACAGCTTTGAATTTGTTGCAGGGGACTGTTTGAAAAAACTCCGGACAGAATTTACATGACAATTTTAAGTTATAGAAATACGTAATTATACCTTATTTCATAGGAAAAATATAGCTTCATTATTCTATTTTTAGATATTAATTGCCAAATTTATGTAGTGTTAATAGGTTTTTTGAAATACTACCTTTAACAGTTAGACTATGGGATTGGGGCAGCCAGGGGACTGTTTTTGGCTCTTAGATAATTTCTAGAAAAAAAAATTAAACTGTTATCACTCCAAACACAATTGGGCCACAAAGTATTAATGCTTTACTTGTATTAAGAGCGATAATTACTTTATTACACTTTATTATTTTAAAATACTCAGTCCGGACAGCCAATTACCAGTTTACAGAGAATCGCCCATGAATGTATCATTCGAGTCCTATTGTTCCGAGTTGAAAAGTTGTTTTTTGTGACAATGGCCGTGAGTTAGAATTTTTTATCAAAAGGATTTTCTTTTATTTCAGGGAATATGATGAAGAAATCGGCATGGACAAACCCGACGCCGATGTGAGTTTCCTCTTTTGTCTCATTCCTGTTCTGATTGCTTAATTTTTTCGGTGGTTATTCAATTCATGCGCTGTGAGCAACCAGAAAATGGTTGAATCAGCTGCTTTAATTTTAAATCTTCATATTTAACTTTCGTCCGAAATAGGTTTTTAAATGAAAAAAGTGAATTTTGTGCTCTCAATGTATACGTTAAAAAATAAGTTAGTAAAAAATAAGTTAAAGATATTCGTTATATGGCTGCTGCACAAACTGAGAATATATTCTAAAATGACTTATGATTAAACCTGTGAAAATTAGAGTAATTATTAGTGTAAGCAAAGTGTTGGGAAAAAAATATTTTTTTCCTTTACTTCTTTTGAGACGAGTATTTTAAAATGACGTTGAAATTCACCACGTCGTTCTGAAAAAAAAATTCTGAAAGTTTATAAATGTGTATTTTACTACTGATATACTTATTTAAAAAAAAATCTGCAGTCAGTTTGGTCAAGTATCTAGGCTTTTGTTTTTTGATGACCATCGTTGCGTTAATGTTAACTAGTCCACGTAATAGGAGTGACAAATATATTCGTTTCTTCCAAATAAGGTGACCTATTTCACCTCATAGGCATTACAGATTGCCCTATTAGCAAGTATAGTCGGAGTTGCAAGTATCCAATCAAAAATCTGTGTTACGTCATACCACACCATAAAGAAGAAAAAAAAGTTATTAGACATGTTTTCCTACGTATATTAAAGGAATACCAGTTCTGCAGTGATATATGTAATGAGCTACCCAATATTTTTAGTCCCAGCTTAGCACTTGCTGACGCTTTTCCCTTTCCTGCAGCCGGACGTCAAGACTCCAGAGGATACGACCAAGTATCCAGTGCCGTGTTCTGTAAGACGATGGACTTTTAATAATAGCATGCGATTTGTGCTAGTTCTCCTATCCGTTTCTTTTACCCATGTGGATCTTGATAAGGAAATGTGTCAGTTTATGTTTGTACATTAAGAAGCTGCTGGAAAAAAAAAATCCTCAGTCACTTGCAGTTTACTTTATTTGTCCCCTCTCTTTGGGAAACCATAAGAACATTCCAGAATGCTATGCTTCGTTCTTTTCAAACACAGAACTCCCCCATTTTTGTTGTCCTACATTTTCCAGAGATCATGGGCATGATATTACGTTATTCCGAATATACCTATGATAAACGGATGAAAAATTATGTTTGTTGACCACCTCCGTAAGATGGCTTTAACCATCAGTAAATAAAAATAATTTTTGTTGTATGTTTTACTATTTATTAGTTTTTGTCTTCTTCGTGATGACCTGTGCTCACCAGAAATAATTAAAACTCCCAGTGTTTTCCTGAATTTTGCCATCATAATGATGTTTTCAAACTGCTTCATAAAAGCTGTTTTTTCTTTTTTTGCATTCACTTTGTCAGTATTGATTCTAAAAATAACATAAAAAGAATGAAATAAAACAAAAACAAATGTACATATATATTTTAAAAAATATTGTAGGGTACCTTTTAACTTGGACAAGGGTTCCTCCGCACAAGTTATATGGGGTTTGTAAGATTGAAAGGGATGGAAAACGAAATTTTGAGTATCGAGGCATAAATGCCTAAATTCGGAGTACTTTCATGTTGCTTAAATTATTTGCTAGAATGGTGAAATAGCCTGTTTTTCACCAGAGTATGATGTAATGCGCTTGACTTGTCTCCCCAAAGGTTGGAATAATAAAAGATTAAAAATGAAATCCAGCATGATTCCGGTGCATTTTCTTAATAAAATGCATGAAGTTTGAGTATTTTTCTCCTATCCAAAAATCCGAAACCGGGAATTTGAAACGAAATGCATGCTGTACCTCACATATGGAAGATATAAATATAATATGTTTGAGTGACCTGCATTTGATTCATCCTGAAACGTTACCCTATTTCAATGCATTTATGGAATTTATGGATTTATTTTGGCATTTATGGATTTCTTCTAAATCTGTGTACTCTATCTTAATTTTGTTTTCTGTACGTTTGTGTTTAAAAGAAATATTTGAAAAAGTGACAATTCATGTGGACGAACCGGTAAATGTTTTTGACAGTTTTCAAATTTTACCATGGCATGCCAATTTTGCTTAGGAAACCTTCACTATCTAATGAACTTGTTTTTAATGTATATTGAATGTTTGCCCACATGTTACAAAGAACTATTTTACTAATGCATTGTGCTTTTTGCTTTAATTTAAAAGAATTTGCTCACTTAAATAATCACTGGTTTTGTGAATTCGTAAGTGATGCGTTTCCTGCTTTTCTAAAAGCATTGGTCGCTTCTGACCCTACATCTTGTTATACTAAATTTGCTTCCTAATGTGCATTTTACCTTCTTTTAGAGTTTAGTTCATGAGTCAATAGTAATACGATTAGAATGATGAAAATAGAAACAGACTATAAAATGAGTCACCTTTTTATTTTACGGGGGTTGTAAGTACAAAGCTATGACAGTGTAAGTCACGCATTTCACAGTTGGAAAAAAGCAAAATAATAGTTAAGACAAAAATAAAAGCTGTGGTCAAGAAATAGGTGTGTGTGGGGGGGGGGGTTCTATATTTGGTGTTATTTTGCCATCGTGTTGAAATTAAATTTCCTGTTCACTAAAACTTGTGAAAAACACTGTAGTGAAAAAGCTCGTTCGCTGCAAATCAAACCATTTCATTCAGATCTCGAAATAGTGACGTGATTGTACTCAAAAACGCTTTCACGTTTCTCTGAGGGGACAAAACAAAGACGCTAATCGAGATGTGAAGTGAATCCCAAGCGTTAAGGCTATCTTTTGAATTTCTGCTTATTTTCTCTGAGATGTCCTTCACTTGAGATTTCCTCCCAGAAGCACTGTGTTGGTATTTCTGACCACAATGTAAACACAGAAGCTAGAAACGATTTGGTTTTATCTTTGACGAAACGATTCATTGCGAGGGCTTGTGCCTTTAGCTTCAGGTTCCACAAATTCCCGTTTATACCTTTGACGAAACGATTCATTGCATCGTCTTGCCCCTTTGGATTCAGGTTCCAGAAACTCTTGTTTTTATTATAGCCAAAACTTCTCATTGCGTTATCTTGCTCTTTTAAATTCAAGTTCCAGAAACTATTAAGTTCTTCTCTTGGACAAAGGGACTCATTGCGTTGCCTTGCTCCCTTTAGATTCAGGTTCCAGAAACTCCCGAGGAACTGGACAAGGACAAGGAAGTCCGGGATTTCTTCGCCGGCATTGCTGGAGAAGATCTCGAAGTGGACTGCTACGAACTACAAGAAATCTTGGATTTCGCCCTGAAGAAAGGTGAAAGTATTTATTTCATCCGTCAGTCATCAGTATTATACGTTGTGAACTTTAACATAATGCTCTTATACTCAGCTTAATTTGTACTATTCCAACTTACGCAGTAGGTTACAGAGAAAGCTAATTTTTTTTTTTGCTTAAGGCAACGGTTTTTGGTATAATATACCTGACCTTGAAAATAGTACCTTAATAAACAATTGCCCATCTGCTCTAGTGAAAATTTTTGATGTTCTGTTCGAATCTTAGTTTTCATTGTAAAGGGTTGGAAATCATGGCATTTAATGATGAGATGTGAAGTGAACAAGTGCATATTTTTTATTTTACAAGTTAAATTATTTTTAACCTTTCTCTTAAATATGTACTGAAATAGTTTTGACTTGATTCTGTTTTGATGTGGCATGGGTCAAAAGATATCAATTGTATTGAACCATTTCAGCTATGCTATTTCCTTTATTGTTATTAATGTTATGTATAACAATGTCAACACTGTGCCTTGAAAAAATATTTCGCTTTAGTGGAAAAAACCATGCAATTGCATATTAATCTTTTTAGAGAAGTTTCCCCTTTTTTTTTCAAAGTTACACTATAACTATCTACTTCCATTTTTAACAAACACTCCATTTAACAAATGGAATCCTTTAAGTTTCAGCCCATCGGAAGTCCATTTATCTAGGCCATGCTATACTATAACTTGTTCTTCTTTTCCCCGAAAAGTCATTTTCCATAACTTATAATGTATTCATTCCTTTGCTAACCTTTATATTTATTTGTCTTCTCTTTACCCTGTAGCTCCCCTGGCTCTAGGTATGTTTTCTCATAGATATCTTCATGCAAATAAAGTTATAGAAGACTTGGTTTGTGTTTTGAAGTGGGCATTAAATCAAATTTGAATGAGTATCAAGCTTAAGTAGTATTACTCATTGCCTTACAGCAATGTCACTGTTTTAATATATATAGATATAATCAAGTTCATTTTCAAAATATTTTATATTCTTTGATACGGGGAGAAGAGGTTTATAACTTATTGAAATGTCTATCAGCTCTGTGTCTATGTTTCAGGAATACTGTTTGCAAAAAATATGTCCCACTTAAAATACAAACCAGGTTTAGTACTTTGCAGCACGGTGTAAAGCGTAGAATTAGCAGAGCACGCATATTCTAAGCAGCTTCGCTGTTTTGCAGAAAAGTTCTAACTCTTTAAGAATGACTTTGATTTTTTTTCTTGTAAAAACAGTAGCAACAGCCCAGTTTCCCCCTCTACATTAAGCCTATTTTCTGAAAATTTATATTTTAAACACAAAAATTAAAAAAAAAGACGAGTTTCTTTCGTTTTGATTTGAAATACAAATAGAAAAGGAAAGCATTGACATAGCGCGTGCTTTACTGGTCTATTTTTCCCTGTATATTTTAGAAAAAGTACCACAATTAAAATATTTATTTCTAACACCCTCTATGAAATAGCTCACAAACTGGAGGGATAGATCCTACGCTACATCAATACTAACAGAGAAGAACCTTTCATATGAAGCTTTTAAGCTGGGCTCTTGCTGCTGCCTATGCTGATGAAAATGATCTTCAGACTTTGCCTACGCACGGAACCCTAACACCGGTATTCTCCACGCCGTTTTAACCGACGCTTAAGTTTTAAGCGAGGTTTAACACGAGGCTGCAAAAAAAAAAAAAAGCGTATTCTCCAGTCCGGCTTGGCGAAAAGATGCGTCACAACACGCTCTTTTTTGAGCTTCGCTTGTGCCCCCGACTTCGGCGGTTTAAGCGTGGGTCAAGCGTAGATTTCCTTCCCATCATCCTTTTCTCGTAAACAAACATGGACGCCAGTCGTTTGGATCGTGTAGAACATTTTGAGTTGGACTTATTTGAGGAACAAAACAAGACTCAGAATCAGTTAAAATGAAAAATAATTCGCTAACTAATTTTAAAAAAGCCATTAAAATGCAGAATAAACCAGCAAATAAAACAAGCTGCAAAGTAACGTGAAAAATTGATAGAATTGAATGCCAAGTTGTAAAATAGTCGCCAACCATTAATTTTTAATACTATTGTCTTTATTTATTATCCAAACAGTTTTCTTTCGCAACGGAGATAACACAAGGGTTGCCGTAAATCTTAGATGGCCCAATTCTCGCCAAGCGAAAATTTTACTGGTCAGAAGATAATGTGACGTAAAATTAAGCTTGTAATTATTTTTCTTAAAAACACGAAATATTATGTTTTAATTGATTGTTTATGACTTGGAATTTTCCCAGCAAAAGTGCGGCGGACAGTATAATTACTATGCTCAGCCCCTTAATGCTAGACACCACTGAGTGCAACCACTCAATTATGCGTTTATATTTTTCGTAATTTGTTAGGCTCAATAATAGTACTTCCATTTCGATAGCTGTAAAGTTGCTCTTTTGAGTCATCGTATTATTTATTTTACGAAAGATTCAAATAGAAGAGGTAAGATATAGAAGCACGCTTTGCATAACATGAGATAAACAAACAAAATCAAGCGGTTAAGGGTGCAGTTAACAAATAGAAAATGTCACGTGAAACATTATAGCTAATGGCGATTGCCGTTTCATTTCGACTTCAACTAACACTCCGCTCTCTTAAGCGGCTCTTAAAACGACTTGGAGAATACGCAAAACGTTTAATACGAGTTTTAGCTTAAAACTCTATTTGGATGGTCCGAGTGTTATCTCCGCGGTGAGATGGCATTGAGAATACGGCGGTATTTTTTACATACATGATAACTACAAAGTAAAATGTAAAATATAGATGCATTACTAAAAAACATATGAAGCTATTCGAAATAACATTGTAATAGTAGAAAGAATAAATCAACAATTCGGCTAAAAAATAACCAAACGATGGTGTGACTAATGCTTTTGAATTTCATCTAGCTATGTGTGATCGAAATTAGACAAATTGGCTAATATTAGGCTAAATGTGCAGCCCTAATTGCAACTGATATTAATTGAAACATTTCTTCATTGGGTAGCATTCTCTCTCATCCGGATGCAAAAGATCACTAAAAAGCCAAATCCCTATAAAAGAGAGAAAGAGTGAAAAGGGAAAAAAATATAAAAAAAGCTAACATTTTAAAAGCAAAACAGGCACCTTAGAAAAACATAAACATAAGGGAATAAGCTTAGATGTTCCAGAGAGCATAAAGTTGATTTATGGTTGGCTCAAATAATTCAAGTTGTATTCGTGATTTAATGCAACATTTAATTTTGATTTTGAAATTAAAATCTAATACATTTATTGTCCTCTGATCCCAAATTTTCCCACCGCCCCCCTATCGCCCAAAATATCTACACCGCCCCCCTATTGCCCAAAACATGTTTACCGCCCCTCAGCATCTTCCCACCGCCCACAGGGGGGCGGTATCGCCCCCGTTGAGAACCACTGTTCTACACGATCCAAACGACTGGCGTCCATGTTTGTTTACAAGAAAAGGATGATGGGAAGGAAATCTACGCTTGACCCACGCTTAAACCGCCGAAGTCGGGGGCACAAGCGAAGCTCAAAAAAGAGCGTGTTGTGACGCATCTTTTCGTCAAGCTGGACTGGAGAATACGCTTTTTTTTTTGCAGCCTCGTGTTAAACCTCGCTTAAAACTTTAGCGTCGGTTAAAACGGCGTGGAGAATACCGGTGTTAGAACAACAAAGATTTTTCGGACAACCCTATCCCACCTTTGCAAAGAGAAACAAATCAAGCAGTCGCAGTTCATATTAATTCTCTGAACGAAAAAGGGATTGAACTCGAGTCAACTCATGTTTGTGCTCAACTTTTTTCCCGAATATTTGTTTACACTCTTGGGACACTCAGAGGTTCTAAGGGGCCATTCCACGGAAAACAGTATTTTTTTTCCCGCTCGTAATGCTTCATACGTATATTTCATTAAAATAATTTAAAAGGGTAATAAACAAAATTTTGTTGCTTGAGAAATCACGCACATGTGTGTGATTTCTTAAGAAATGCATTTCCTCATTATCTATTACTGTATTTTTCGCCGTATAAGACGCGCTTTTTCTCCCCAAAATCGGGGGGGGGGGAGTGCCTGCGTCTTATACGGCAAATGCAAAAGCCCTTTTTTTTCTAGATTTGCCTCCTTTAAAATTGGGTGCGTATTATATGCCGGTGCGTCTTATAGGGCGAAAAATACGGTACTTTTTAAAGAAATATACGAACCGTCACGTGCTGGACAAACTGGCTACTTTTTCATAAAATAGCCCTATGCATAATTTTTTTTCATCGGTTAAAATTATTATTTCTTAACAAATGAGATACGTGTTAATTTTCATTTTAACTTAAGCTTTCAAAATAAATAGTTTGTCTCATCATGACTAAATTAATAGCGCAAAAATATCAACTAATTCATACAGAACATGACACCAGGTTGATTTTGGATATCCCGCACGTGGCGCATACAAATAAATTTATTTTGAAATAACAAATAACTTAACAAAAATATAATTGTGTCAGAAGTCTCTTTGTATCAAATGTAGGGATTAAAAAATGCGTTTACTCTTTAGTTAAAATATTCAGATCTCTTACAAAATATTGAGAAATTATTGAGTCTGATTGTCTCGTACGTGACGGTGTCGTGGCCTTAAGGGTTCCTTGCAGCACAGTTTGAAAACTATTTTCTTATTGTATTAGAATTTGTTTATTTGTTGTAAACTAACACTTGTTAAATGCTGGTTTATTTCATGGTGATTTGCATTATGTTTTTTGCCGTTTATCTATTCCCCCATCCTCGATCCTCCAACTGGAATGTTGATGTTTGCTGAAATAACAGACGAGGGTAAGAGTTTGAATAATCGCTGGTTTATAAAGGCTACTAACATCTGAATTAAAACCCCGTAGCATTAATCTCTCTCTTATTTTCTGCTTTACTAATCGACCAAAAACGACACCAGCTTGAATGAAAAGCACGCCTAAATTTGTACTTCCATAACAGTTGTTTTGTTTATAAGTACATGCACTTGTTGAAAATTTTAAAGTATTTAATTCAAGATTTTTTGTTAACAAAAGGCCACATTTTTTTGTTATTAAATTAAAAAGAAATGGCAACAGGATTGATGGCAAAAGGTTTTTGTTAATGTTATTTAATTTTCAAAAATAATAATGCTAATAATAATAATCTGACGAACCAGTACTTAATGGTTTTTTCATGAGCGCGGTATGAACTGTA
The DNA here is from genome assembly GCA_038373865.1 of Uloborus plumipes. NCBI lineage: Eukaryota > Metazoa > Arthropoda > Arachnida > Araneae > Uloboridae > Uloborus > Uloborus plumipes. The sequence continues at coordinate 31,737 of JAXGGA010008117.1, forward strand.
CGTAAAATTATTTATTAAAAAAGATTTAAAATGATAGAATACTTGAAAATGAAACTATTTAATGAGGCCGGAACTTAAAGAAGAAAGTAAAACATTTTAACATTAATTAGTCAATTTACTTGATTCTTACACCATAACATTTCAGTTATTATTATTTTTCTTTTTTTAATTTCGCTAGATGACATTGCAATTTTGTTAAGAAATTCGATTTATGATTGACGTTTACAGCCTAAATTGTTTTCGCTCTAAACAGAATGAGAAATAAAGCCTGAGGCAGTTGTTGCAAGTAGAAAAGTTACTTCAGTTATCAGAAGCCGCATGTACAGGAAACATAACTTTCAGCTAATTAAAAAACGCATCTGTTATTATGTATGCATCTGCACTATCACTCTGTTCTGAAAAGGACATTAACGCACCAACTAAATTGTTAATTAGTACCGAATGAAGTGCTTTTTCTTGTTTTGCACTTTGTATTTTGAGCTCATGTATAAGTAAAACGATGACGAGTTTTTTTTAATAACTAATTTTAAAGTTCCAAAATCGTTTCAGAATTTTGTTTATTATTACTACACGACTCTTCCTGTTTTGCTCACAAATATGCAAAATACATTCAGGATAGTGTCTTGTAGTTGTTTATCAGGGGACTTGATCTAATATTCTTAGTTTCTTTTACAAATTGAATGTTCTAGAAATAGTTGTCTACCATAGGTCGCACTTGCATTACTTTAAACCGCTCAGCGTATTGCCTGCTAAGTTCCCTCCACCTCTAGAACTTCGTAGATTAGTAGTGAAACTAACACTGCATGCTTTTGTCCTGCTAAACGCAACTCTAACTCATTAGCCATTAATTTCGTTATTTTGTGCGAAATGTGGTTGGGTAATTGTTTGCGTTTCCCTTTTCAGAATTCACATTCGATGGATTCTCTCTGGACGTCTGCCGAAGTATGGTTGCCATGATGGATGTATCCTTTTTTTTTCTCTCCTTCTCCGGGGCAACAGCCCAATCACCTCCAAAATCAACAGAACTGTGCCCCACCACTTTAATAAATTCAAATTAACGATCCATCTAAAATGCTAGTGTTGATTCATTCACGTGTTTCAAGAAGGAAAAATTGACTTTATAAGTGTGTTTTATATTTGTCTCAAATGTAATCGTTTCATGAAAATAAAAATGGGAATTGGAAGGATGGATTCTACCGTAGAACATTTGTTTCGATTTTTGAGGTCGTGCCGCTCCTCCCGATTTTTTTAAGAGAATTTCATTTAATGAAGAATGATGTTAAAAGCCAATAATATAGCTAAAATGTCCACTGAAGTCAGCGTTTTTCGACAAAATTAAATCTAAAATTATGTATTTAACCCATTTATGCCCGGTAGCCTGAAAACGGGACGCTTGTTAGTTACTGCATATAAAAACCCTTTTTAAAAGAGAATTTCATTTAACTAGGTGACCCGTGCGGAATTCCGCAAAAAAAAAAAAAAAAAAAAAAAAACCCTCTAAACTTAAAATTTAATACGACAATTTTTATTGGCTTCATTTGCACAACATCGCCATCTACTGCCGTCGTTCTGACAACTTTTCAAAGAGATCAAAGACACGTTCACTTTTACAACTACTACAAAAGTGATACCCTATATTAAAATCAAATACCCAAGGCTACTACTAAACTAAATACTAACGTTATCGCAAAACTACCATAGTATTTTGAAACCATAAAAGTTACAATTAAGGTTTACCGAGCTAAGCCTTGGCTTGAAATGTCGCATTTAAAATTGATTTGAACAACAATGGTAACGATTTTGACAGTTGAGCAAAAAATTTAACTTTTTCAAGCTTCAATCGCTTATAAGTCGCTTAAACATGGATTTTCGAGATTCTCGTTACGCGGCGCTAGCGGAGAAACGATCTAAAGAACGCATTTTTTTAATCTTTCGAATGAAATCAAAATGGAGACGATACGACAATTATTTCGATAGATACACTCCAAGCACTTATTCAGAACTGACACAATGGCGGCTGTGTCGTTGTTTACTGGGAAAAGCGCGCCAAAATAATAACTATGCACAACGATATTAACGATTGCTGCGTGATATTTTGAAACTAGAGATATGCCGATAATACCACAAGAAAGAGTAAAAAAAAAAAACAGAATTTTTTGATGTAATAAAAAAAATCGATTTTTGCAGATATGCCGTTGTTCATTTCAAGCAGCGATATTATTTTACTAAAGCTGTTTTCCACAAGTTAAATAGTCCTTCTTGAGAAAACCAGTTAGAGCCACTGTTTGGACATCAGAGTCTATTTATTGACAGCTATTTTCAGAAAAATCAGTCAAGCAACGATCCAGCATGGGTAGCCACAGAAAGTTTTTTTTTTTTTTTTTTTGCGAACTTATTTTTCATAAAATTAAACTATTTTAAAATGATTTGCTTAAAATTGATCACAGATGCCTTCTGTAATGTTACTTTGCACAAGTCAAGTCAAGTAAGGTCGTATTTTGCTCACATATTTGCAAAATATCCCATAAACAGAACGCTAAATAACTTAATAAATACGGCGAACTATTTCAAGCAAAAAATGTATGTAAACCATTCCAAGTAAGAGTTTTAAGCAGATAAAAATTGAAAAAAAGTTGAAAAAAAGCTCGTGCATAAATGGGTTAAATATTATATCACAATGTTTACCCGAACATTTTCTTCTAGGCGCTATTTTGAGTAGATAATATGTGTTCTATGTCTTTGATCTCTATTTTATAACCTGAAAGTATTTTTTACGAAACTATTTCGGTACTATCACCAAAAGTCATCTTTTCTTTGACTGCAAAAAAATTTAGGTAGACCGGTCTGGAAAGTTAGGACTGGAGGAATTCAAGAATCTGTGGGTTGACATTAGAACATGGAAGGTAAGTAATTTCTCATCCAGATAAGTATCTAGTTTGTTGGATTGATAACTCAATGAGGTATGATCCTTCAAACCAAACTTGGCTTGCGTCTCTAAATTTAATGATAGATTTGCATTAATTTTCAGTTCTCTGTTTGCATCGTATTTAATCCGTTTCTGTTTTTTCTTTGATAGAATGTGTTTAAGAGATATGACGTCGATCACTCCGGATCTCTCAACACCATTGAACTGAGGGCAGCTTTACACTCGGCCGGTGAGTGGGATTTTTATTTTTAACGATCTCTCAACAGGAGTGCCGACATGGAGGTGCACCTACACCCCTCTGGCTTTTTGTAAAAATATAAGTAAAATTTTTTGTCTGATTTTTTCAGTAAAAACATTCTTTTGCTAATTTTTTGGTAAGAATTTTTTTATTTTTTACTTTGGTTGCACCCTACAAAATCGCTTGAAACTAGTGATCAATAGCATGCATATTACTTTTGGTTTCGTGAAAATTTTCGAATGTCGAATTTTGACGGATTTGCACGTTTTGAGGTGCGCTGAGTCCATTTTGACCATTTTTGGAAAATGTCTGTCTGTGTGTCTGTCTGTGTGTGAGTCTGTATGTGTGTGACCAGTTTTTGTGGCCGCGCTAGAGCAAAAACTACTGCATGAAATCGAACAAAAATTTTTGCACATATGTACCACCATGTGAACTGGTGCACCTGACTTTTTTTAGCAAATTCCTCCAAGGGGGGAGGAGCAATCGCACGTGATCTGCGCGGGGGTGATTGCTATATCTCAGAAAGTAACCGGCGGAATTAAACGAAAATTAGTCCATAGGTAGACCCTACTGAGTACAGGTGCTGATTCAATTTGTTTGTCAATATCTTGAAGGGGGTGGAGCAATCGCACGTGTTCTGCGCGAGGGTGATTGCTATATCTCAGGAAGAAACTGGCAGAATCAAACGAAAATTGGTTCATAGGTAGACCCTACTGAGTACAGGTGTTGATTTAATTTGTTTGTCAATATCTCGAAGGGGGGTGGAGCAATCGCACGTGTTCTGCGCGGGGGTAACTGCTATATCTAAGGAAGTAACCGGCGGAATCAAACGAAAATTGGTCCATAGGTAGACCCTATTGAGTACAGGTGCTGATTCAATTTGTGTGTCAATATCTCAAAGGGGGGTGGAACAATTAAAAGTGCTTATTTTGTCATTGCACCTACTGTATCTCGGGAAATATTGCTGCGGTTTGAATGAAATTTGGAATAACACTAACCCAATATGGAAACAAGCATCGAATAAATTTTGGCGCCAATCGCCCCAGGGGGAGGGTGGGGTGATTTTTGCGCTTAGTCAACAATGCGAAAAATCAATTCATTAAAAAATCGCTTTCGCGCTATTTAATTATCAAAACAGCTGAAAACTTTCAATGATTTGAAATTTTTAACTGTTGCCAATTTCTTTTTACTAACAAATAAAATGTTTGCAATTAATCTAAACAAGGCTTTTGTAATGATTTCCAATTTCGCTCATTGATTCTGCATTTGCAGGGTTATTACGATAATTGGGAATTGGTGCTGTTTCCAATTATTCGGGCGAGTACGTATTTTATTTTGTAACTGGAATTCATAAGATAGATATAGAAGAAAGTTTCGTGACGGCCACGACAGCTAGTTATGTATGTTTTTGGGTCTCAAATGCATTTTTCTAACTTTCCAGAAACATTTCAACCCAGGAAAAAAGAAACACGAGTATGATCAGGAATAAAAGTGCTATCAATAACTGTACAATAAACATTAATCTAAAAAAAAAAACTTTTTTTTTTGCCATTTGGTGAAAAATATGATATTAGCGTAAAATTATGCTCTGAATTCAAATTAGTAGAGTAATATAGACATCGATATTTTGGGAAAAATCAATGTTTTACGGTCGATGTGGTTTCAAGACATCCATATTTTGTTCAAGACGTTTTTTCGATATTGAAGGTTAGTAAATAAATTTAAAAAAAAGATAAATGTGTGATAAAGAATTGATATTGATCGACAAACAGCGATGCTTCAAAACTTCGATGACCAAAATCAAAAAAGGTATGGTATCGATAAACGTAGATTTTAAAACATCAATGTTTCAGCAAAAACACCGATATTCAGATTTATTTTTGAGATAGTTTCAGAGATTGAGGTAGATTTTTGCGTCAAAAAGTAAATAATTTGCCTAGCACCATTTAAACGATTGTAAGGCTCGCGATGCAACGGGCTACCTGCTACGCATCTTATTGTCATAATCAATTTGCAATAAAAGAACTGGAATGCATTATCTTCTTTCTGGGTGACATTTTCAGTTGATGAGAAATTACGCTACTGGCTACGAATGTCGTCAAAAATGCCGGTATTCAAGAGGGAAAATATTCTTTTTAAATATAAAGCTCTACTGGTTCCATGCGGTTTAATTTGTTGGGCAACATTTTCGAAATAGAGGTGTTTTTCATGTCAGATTTATGTAAAAGTACAGTTATCTTTGTCGGTAATGATGTAGAAGTCGAAGCGCAACCTAATCTCTAGTAAATGGTAAGCTAACTGACTTTTACAAAAGAGCATTTTCCTCATACTTTCTTTTTTTAAAGCTGGATTCAGACATAGCATGGTCGATGCTTGATTTATTAACAACGCTGTAAAAATAAAACATCGGTTACAATTAGACAATCTATAGTAAACTGGACTGCTTCCATAAAGATTTCTATACTTAAAAAAAAACTGCAGTACTATAATGGTTCTGCTGCTGAGGACTATAGAAGATCACTGGAAAATTAATTTTTATAAAGTGCCCCGAGTAGCTTCGAAAACAATATGGTACGGCTGCGCTTTTTTTGTTTCCTTTTGATCGACTTGTAAATTTTCCATTCGTAAAGGGAGATTTCTTCAAACAGTTGAAGAATTGAAATGAAATAAGTAAATGTACAAACAAAAAGAACCAAAAAGGAGGGGGGGGGGGTAAATTTAGCATTCTACCATTTCGAAGTTAATGCAGCAGTTTCTATAAATGCGTTAAATGAGAGGTTCATAACAACTCAAAAGCTCTTAAGACATAATTTATTCATTTTCCCTGTTATTACTCCTTGAACCATGAACAGTGAAAATATGAAGATGAATATGAAAAAAAAAAAAACTTTATCAGTCTGTATTTTTAAATTTTACTCGTTTATATGAACAAAAATGGAAGTAATCAATACAAACGGAATATTTTTTCCAAAGGAAAATATATTTGTTGCATGGATCGTATAAAATAAAATAAATGCACAGGGATTAATTTAAGCTTTTAAATGTGTGCCATACGCGCTCACTATGTTACGTCCCTATTCGTTCAGTCGCGAAATTAATGACCTGGGCAAATGAACACGAGTCCATTAAAATGGATGGCAGAATTTTTTTTTTCTTTTTTTTTTTGTTTTTGCCTTTTTTTTCTTTCTTTATTTTCTTTGGAAAAACTGAAAAAAAAAGAGAACATCAAATGACGAAACAAATTTTTTCAAAGCTAAAAAAAAAAAAAAATCAGATATCAATTCTGGAGGTGCGGGGGATCGAACCCCGGGCCTTTCACATGCAAAGCGAACGCTCTACCACTGAGCTACACCCCCTTGACTACCTGTTGTTGGAAGGACAAACAGCCGCGGAGAAACGTTCCCAAGACCTACTTTTCGTAGTCGGTGAAGCTGCCTCAGAGTACTACTACTGGCGTCATCTGTTGCTGAATAAATTGTTATTTTAAAGAAGGGCCTTGTGCTATTTCTCATACTCGCATAATGAATAAGTTAATGAGTAAAAAGTGAAACAAGAAAATTAATGAAATAAATGCATTGTAAAAATATAATTAAAAGTTAAAAATAAAATAAAAAGAAAAAACAGAATATTAGGTGGGAATAAATAAAATTGAATTGGAAAAAATCATGGTAAATATTCTTTTAAATATTTTTGAATTATTCATATTTTTTTCCAAATTTCGTTATTTTGTGAGAAAAAGGAAAATTTTAAAAGAAAAAATTTATTTTTCTCTTGTGATCTTGAAAGTGGATTAATTGTTTAATTACAAGCACAAATAAAAACTTTTATTTTAAAATTAATAAGTTTATTTAGGCCGCAAGTGCAGAAACTGAACCAAAACTGTGTGCATCTATACAAAATTATGAGTTTTTAAAATCCTGGTGAAGCAATTACCCCAGTCGGTTCGGTTCCACCCTAAGGTTAGGCCGGATCGATAGGTTATTTTTCTTCTTTCTTGTTTTCCTTTCTAAATATCGTTTCTGTGGATAACTTGGGGCTCCACTAGTACAAATATACTGTCCCAAATTGCGCGGCGCTAAACGTGAGCTGGGACGTAACTAGGCCATTTTCGAACAGGGGCAGGACTTCGCTTCGGCGCCCCCCTCCTCCTCATTAAAATAAAATAAAATATTTGTCGGAAAAAAAATAACGCCAACGTCTGGACCGGCATACTCAACGTATATTACATTGAAAATGAACAAAAAACACAACTAAATAAATACAATACTTTCTCAAAGCCAAAGAGACGTGTTTCTTCTCTTCACACCCCTGAATATCGGGTTAGACCGACGACCGACGCACATTGGTTTTAGTGCTCCATTTTCTAATACATTTTCTGCTCAGATGGTTAATGTTTTTTTTTTGAAAGTATGCTTATCAGTTAGTTTTAAAGTTAAAATGGTAAGTTAATTCTAAAACTTTTCACGCATTTCAATATAAGAATAGCTTATAGCTCATAAACTTTTTTTTTTCCATACTGTAACGATTTCAAATGTGAAAAGATTAATAAAATGATATGGAAGTATATGCGGACTGAATCAAAATGAATAGATTACAATTTTGGAAAATAGTATTTAATTATTCAATGAAAGGTTAATAATGAAGAAACATTTTAAATACATTTCTATTTAGTTTCAGCTTTTTACATTAAAAAACAAAAAAATTAGAACTTTATTTTGCGAGCTTTTTTGGCTGCAAAAGTTTGTACTATATCATCAAATGATAACTTAGACAATAATGATAATATTAGTAAAAACAATTATAAATACAAGCTGAGTAACCTTAAATACTTTCAAAACAAAAGCAGGTTTTTGAATTCAGAATTGTTAAACCGGGAATTGTGTAAAAGGAGAATTCTATCTCGATTCAGTTTATCTCAAGCTTTTCAGTAATTTTTATTTAGAAATTAAGAAAAAGAAAAGAAATGCTTCCAATTGTTTTAAAAAAGAACATAAATTCACTAAATACCAAATGAGTAATTGTTTCCTTTTCATATTAAATAATATATTTAATATGTCTCTCCTTTCTGAAAGCGGGACATGATTGATAAAACTTAGAAGGAGAAAAAAAACTCTTTCTGTTTTTGCATTTAACATTTTTCCCCAACATTTTTTTTTTTTAATTTTTTTATCGGCTGTAATAGCGCCTTCCTCCATTTGGCCGCCCCTCAAGTGGCTGCTTGTATTCCTTGCCCCTAGGACTAGTCCTGAGGGTGCCAAAATTAGATTGAGAGTAAGGTTTAAAATTTCTCATATGAGTTCAATTTCTAAAAAACTATAGAGCATTTTTTAAAACTGAGAGAGAGAGAGAGAACTTTGAAGTGAATATCTGAACGGGATCTTTGAACTGAATCTTCTTTTTATTTTAGGGAGAGCTGGCTTTTAAAAATTTGTCTTTTTTTTAAATAGTGAAAAGAAAATTATGCAGTTCGTTAGCCAGTTCAGCGCCCCTAAAATCTGGTCCCCGGTTCACGAGCCCCGTCTGCCCCCCTCTAGTTACTTCCCTGATACGTAAGGCCCAATTCGCAGTGTCTGCGCAAGCTTCTTTTGGGTATCATTGTATACAGCTCTGCATGCCCCCATGCAGTCGCATTGTATGTAAATGTTTAGCATTGATCCTGCGTTTTTATATCTATTTAGCTCAAGCGTTTTATAGCTAATTCTCAAGGAAATCTTTTTCATTGGAAAAAATGAACTGAATAAGCGAAATACTAATCCTGTATCAAAGACGGGTTTTTCTTTTTTTAACTTCTAAATTAATATTTTCTCTTAAAAAGACACAATTCTTTAATGCTGTGCATCAGTATTTAGAAAATTAGGGCCCCTCAGGAAGATGGGGCCCCAGTCCTACTTGGTCTGTGCCATAATCAGACCCTGATTTTATTCATAGTTTGATGAAAGGTTCGGGCTCATCAACAGGACTTTCATTTTCAGGTTCTAATTTCACTCGCCTTCAAGAATTCGTCATTTTTAAATAGTTCCTGTTTACTTTGGGCGTTTTTACATGTAGTCGAAATCTTTACTCTGCAGCAATTTTCGAAATTTATTTTTGTTCTCTTCAATTAAACTCATGTGAAATACTTTCTCCTCGAAGATTGCAGAGCATCCGTTGTGCAGCTATTTTAATTCAATAGACTAATTTTAATTCAAAATTTGCATTTAGGGAAAAAAAAAGAGCTTCTAGATGCAGTCGCATACCTCAATAGTCGCTGTTTTACCGTGTTCTTCCAAAATACTGTAAATAAACTTGCGCATCTTTCTTTCATAACAGCTCAAGAAAATAAAATTTAGTATTATCTCTTTTGCCAAGGTTAAACTCCCTAATACTCAAACATCAAGCCAATGGGATTGCAATCAACGTTAACTACCTTTCTTTTGATTTTCTGTCTCTTCTACTATTTAATAAGATAAATCAACAGAATATTGGGACGATCATTGTTCATATTACAGTTCTTCAAAATAGTAACTTTGACTATATGTTTGAAATGCCCCGCTTTCCTTTAGAATTATTATTTTCGGTGGAAATTTGTTTTTTTCATTATACTGTACACTTCAGTAACATTTTTGTATACCACTGTCTTTTTAACAATTCCCACCAGCGCATTGTGTGGGTACATTAATGAAAAATAACTGGGCGCTGCATTCGACGGGGCGTGCAAGTCTGAACTATCCCAAGGCTATGTAATATAGGTGGAGTATTATATTGCACTATGCAAAATGTAAATTGTAGTGGGAAGAATTTCAAACCTCTCTCAGCCGAAAAATCGGTGTTTTTTTTTTTTTTTTACATGAGTTTAAGTTAGTTTAATAGATACTAACCCAAGCTCTGGTAGCTTTGGCTAAAACCACTTCAGTATTAGAATAGCCGGACCCTTAGGAAATTTGACTCACTTAAAACCATGCTTTTCATTTACATACATTTTATCTGATTTTACCACCTGTAGCGTTTTCTGCTATCTTTTATGAAGAGAGTAAATTTCATTGGGGGGTTGTAATTTTTTCTATATGAAAAAGGGATATGATCAGTAGGGAGGGGATGCTTATTGGCTGTATAATGTCGACTGGTCGACCCCTAACTCTTTAAACAATTATAGCTAAATTTCAAATTACACACTTGGATATTGACAGGGAAACTACAACCACACTCACAAAACTCGGGTTAAAACATCACAAAAATATGAGAATTTCCCCTGATGGAACTAAAAGTATCCAACTTGCAATAAATGCCAAGAGGTCGAATATACACACAAGCATGTCTTCACTTGCCCAGAATTGCTGCTGAAATGCATAAACTGAATTACTTAGCCAAAGACTAAACTAAAATGTCTCTCGTCCCTATGTGATGCTCGCATTCAGTGGATTCCTACACATATGGACATTTGGAGTAACGAGGAGGCCGATGTCTTAATAAAGGAGGGTGTTGGAGAAGTACACTCCTCTAACGACTCACTGACGTTCCTTGAATTATACTCCATCAAAAGACAATCTGATAGGCTAACTGGACTTGTCCATCCGTCACACTCTTGGTATCGTACTATACTTCGCAGCAACTTAACTTGTCAGTGACGTCACTACGGGCGGAGCCAAAAAGAGCTCACAAGCAGTCAGCTGTCTCCTCTAATTCGCCAAGTAGGCTGTGACGTTTTATCTAGCTCGTTTTTCATAGGCTAACGTCACGCTGTTGGCTCCGCCCGTAGTAACGTCACTGCCAAGTTAAACTGCTGCGAAGTATAATCGACCACGGACCCTTGTTTTGCTTTGTCTGATAGGAGCTTTCAGACAGCACTCTCCCGCTTTTTCAGTGAACTATCTGAGAGGCCTCTCTTCTGGGTGGTATTAAAAACCATCCGATCTGTCCAAAATGCAATATTGAACAGGTCTCACCAGCACATATCCTTGAGTGCCTGGGCTTGTCCTGTGAAGATATATTCTATTTCTATCACTGGTTTTTAACTTTTTGAGGGTGTACAATTACGTGGACCTAATCAAGCCTTGGAAGGCTAGACATAGAGTTCAGTAACAGCAACAACTCTGTACCTCAGAAAAAGAACGACGTAAGTCCAAAAATAGTGATTTTCACTTTATTAGTTCATTGTATTTAGAATTTTATTCCGTATCGACCCATGAGAACGGTATTCTATAAAACAAATTCCTTCATAATTATTTAGCACCATTGAAAGAGCGCGAGTCCCATCTTTTGCATGCATCCGACAATCGTTTTTCCCCTCTCCTGAAAAGTTACAAAAACGAACTTACGTTAGTATGGTTCTGAGGTACAGAACTTAGCCGAAGAAGTTCAATATTCAGAATCTGCAGTCGACTTGTTCCAAAAATCGTCATGATCCGCCAGTACTTTGAAATAAATGGCTAGTTTTAAATGTACATATTTACATTATTTTTTTTATCATGCGAAATGCTTACAGATGCTCTCTTATTGTTTCTCATTAGGTTACCGACTCAACTTCCATGTGCTTCGAGCTCTAGTCCTCCGTTATGGGAAGAAAGGAAAAGTCTGCTTCGATGACTTCATTATGTGCGCTGTGAAGCTGAAGACCATGATAGGTGAGCATAATAAAGCTGGTAGGAAATAACATCAGTATTTTGATTTTACGGTAATAACAATTTACTCTCTTTTCAAGCAATTCAGTGTTTTTATTTCTTCTTACTTTCTTGCCCACAAGAAGGTTTCCGTCGTTACTTTTAAATGCGTATTATACAGGGTGTCCACTCCTATCGTGGCCCAATAGCTAATTTCTAAACCGTTAGAGATAAGCATATAGTTTATTTAGGAAAAAAAATCTCTAAATTACGGAAGGAATTTGGGCTACGAAATGTTTTTCAAAAAAATCAAATTCTGAAAGAGTTACGAAATTTTAATTTTTATACAGTTCCCCAGTCGTATTAATCATAGTTAGTAAAACTTTCTTGACACTGTAACGTTTAAAACTAAAAAAAATCACTGTTCTACGACAAAAATTGACCGAGTTATGACGCTTTGAAAAATCAAGATTTTGAAGGATTTCGCATACGGTCCCTTAAGCGATCTCTCGATGACGTCATGAAATAATGCAAAATCTTTATTTTTCGAAACGTCATAACTCGGTCAATTTTTGTCGTAGAACAGTGATTTTTTTTTAGTTTTAAGCGTTAGTGTGAAGAATGTTTTACTGAATATGATTCATAGGACTGGCTGTATAAAAATTAAAATTTCGTAACTCTTTCAAAATTTGATTTTTTGAAAAACATTTCATAGACCCAAAATTCCTTTCGTAATTTGAAGATTTTTTCCTAAATAAACTATATGCTTATCTCTAACGGTTTAGAAATTAGCTATTGGGCCACGATAGGAGTGGACACCCTGTATAACCTCATCGCATTGAGCATGCAACGACTATATTTCAAGACATTGGTGAAAGATGGGAAAGTTCACTTGGTAAAAACTTGGTAAAAAGTCCCCAAAAAAATTTGAAATTTTTTTTAAAAGGATTTTCGTTATGTTTATTGCTTTGTCAGAAATTCCCTTCGTGAAACCAATTCCAGTAAAATTTGAATAAATTAATCAATAAAAAAATCTTATCTATCTGTGATTAATTTTTATGCATTAAGGCATGCCATTCTTGCTCCAAATGAAAAAAATAATCCAAATACATTTCGATTTTTTAAATAGTAATCCAAGTACTGGTCAGCTCTAATTAGAAAACAATTCGAGTTTCGAGATATAAAAAAATAAGTCTCCAGTTTCAAAATAATAATTAAGTAATTGAGTCGTTGTACTATCCCTGTCCTGTAATGTAGCCTGTCTTACAGCTCTTTTCCTTTAATATGTCAAGAAATTTTAATTGAAGATGCTGCTTTTCTGTACAGAGTGGGAGATACTATTTTGCTTCATGTTTCAATGTAAATCATGAAACTGGAAAAAATTGGAGCCAGCCTATTCATGCACAGAGCTCTTCAACTTATTGTTCCTCTCTGTCGGTTATGACCAGGGCTGCGGAGTCGGAGTCGAAGAGTCGGAGTCGGACTGATTTTGGACCAAAGGAGTCGGAGTCGCTGAAAAACATGTCGACTCCGACTCCGACCAGCTCCGATTTGAATGAAATTTTATGGAGGTGAAAACATGTCTTTGAAACTAACAGATACAAATTTTCAGCGTCCAATATCCAAATCCTTATCATCTAGGATTAAAAAGTGCTTCAAATGGCGGGTCTTTACAGCAAAAATGCAATGTGTTAAAATAAAGTCTGGCCATTTAACAAGAAAATGATTAGTTATGTACGGAGTCAAATGACAAGAGCGGCACTTGTCTTTTGCTCTGGAGAAAATGAACTTTTTGGGAGGTCACAGTGACCTCCGAGAATTGAGGTGAATGTGGTAAAATTACCTGCGAGAATTCTTGAGAAAATTGAACTTTTTGAGAGGTCACAATGACCTCTCATGACCTCTGACTGGGATACCCCAGCTTGCTATCTGCCTCCCTAAAGTGAGTCCTAGCTACGACCCTGAATAAAAATGAAACTTTTAAAAATGGACTTAATATTTCAACCTTTGTTTAGGGTTTTTCCCTCTTCATATTTGGGTAAAAAAAAATAATAAAAAAAAGCAGGAGTCCGGAGTCGGAGTCGAAAGTTTTAAAATCCCGGAGTCGGAGTCGGGGTCGACCATTTTTCCTCCGACTCCGCAGCCCTGGTTATGACCCAGCAAATGTGCGTTAAGATACCTTTCATTTTAAGTAATTTCAAAGAGATATAAACGAATCTCTGTTGTATTGATATGGTTCTGTTATGTTAGAGAATAGGATAATCAGTATAAGAGACGTGATTACATGTGGCGCTCTCATCTCTGTTTGTAGTTGCATTCGTGTAGATAATATGCATCGAAAATCGACTTTGTCTTAACATTAAACTATAGCTTTCGTGGAGCGTTTTGGTGAAGTAAAAATTGACAATGAAAAAAACTTATGTTTCAAGTAGAATTTTTGACTATGGCTCGCAATGAGAATTAAAGTTTCCTTAACCATCACAGTTTATTTTTACATTAGGTTTACGTCAGCGACTTAATGTGCTATGTCACTCAGATTGTACTGCACAAAATATAATGCCTGATTCATTTTTCCCATCAAATTCGGTCGTAGTACTGTACAGGCTTGGGATATGTATTTTAAGCTTTCCCTTTTTAACGAAAATATTTTTGTTCTTTCAACAGAGACCTTCCAAGAGCGGGATCCCAGGAAGACGATGAAAGCAACTTTCACATTAGATGAGGTGAGTTAGTCTTGCCTCTTGCATGGCCTTTGACGACTGCGAGATTTTTTTTTTTTTTAGACATCTATCGTGCATCCAGTTTTTCTCTACACTTTTCCTTAGAGTCGTCCAATGTGAGCTACTTTTTTTTTTAAGTTGCCCGTAGTTTTGCCTTTTAATTAATCGGAAATAAACGAGATGACGTCATCATCTAGTAAACATTCCGCTATCATCGTCACTTCTGTACCTCAGAACCAGGCTAACGTAAGTCTATTTTCGTCTCTTTTCAGCAGAGGGCGAAAACGATTGTCGGATGCATATGCAAAGGATGAGACCCGCGCTAAATATTTGTGAAGGAAATTCTTTTTTTGAATAATGTTCTTGTGGGTCGATGCGGATTCAACATACAATGCAGCAAAAAAGTGAAAACCGCCATTTTTGGACTTAAGTAGTTCTGGTTCTGAGGTAGTCTTTAAGATTGCGGCGTCAAAGTGCGAAATTTTTCAAAGTAGCAAAAAACCGTCTTGTTGGGTGTTCAATGGGTCGTGAGGTGAACATCAGAGGCAGGGGTGCCCACAGGGGGGGATTATGGCGCAAGTTGCGCCATCAAAATTTTTGGGGGGGATTTTTTTAACTTATTTATTTATTTATTCAAATTATTTATTAATTTATTTTTTCGATTTAAATTATTTATTAAATTTTTTCAATTTTTTTACAATTTTTTTTTTATTTAAGTTTTTTTTTTTTTTTTGTGCGAAGTTAATATTGAAAAATATCAACTTCTTGTAGAACGATTTGTATCTGAATTGTTGCTGAGTAATTAGAATAAGACTGCTAAGCGGGGGGAAAAAAAGATACTCTATCAATTCAACTTCAGCATTACCACTCACACCATAACAACTCTCGGCTCAAATGCAAAATAGGAACTTCCAGCCTAAACATTATTTATTAGTGGCGCCTGGAACTCATTATTTGCGCGAGTTTTTAGCTGCTGTTTATGCAGTTTTTCTGCTCCGAAGTCATTAGCTACGGGTATTCCAACGTTTGATATTATTTTTATTACTTTATTATTATTTTTACACTTCAGTTCAGTTTAATCTTAACACTAGATGATAAAGATTTCTCAATGCGGAGTGTCACAGTTTCTGCCTACCGTAATGTTGCCGTATTAATGTGAGATACGCTGTTATCGACGATTTTGTAGCAGTTTGTCGCGTTCATAGTAAATGGCGGTTCAAGTTTTGTGAAATTTTAAAAGAAATCATTCGAAGATGCCTAGAGCTCTTAAAACTTCGTTCAAATATAAATGTTTAGAAGTACTTTGCAACACTGTGCACAGACAAGACAAATGGACTGAACATTGTCGCAAAAAGCATGCACATAAATTTAGAAATAATATTAATATCAAGTACAAAGTTGTAGCTGCTAAGAAAGGCAGTAGTACTTGGGATAAAGCGACTAGTAACACGGGTGCAGGCTCCATTGTTTGAACGGTGACAATGACAAATATACAAAATGCACCATCAACTTCAAGGTAAGATTTATATTAAACATTCCTTGTAACAGTATTTTAAAACTATCTTACTTTGTTAATTATTTGATTTCAAAAAGGTACACTTTATATGTATTTATATATACAGGGTGCGCCAGAGAAACTTACTTTTTTGAAATGTCAATAAAAACAAAACTACTTAAGTTATTGTTTTAATTCTTTTTTTATTTGAGAATACAATATCTCATTTTTTTTTTCATTTAGTCTTGAAAATGACATCGGTTAAATGATGACCCCCATTGAGCATACACTGATTAAGACGATTTTTAAAGTTTGTGAGCACTCTTTGCAGTATATCAATTGGTATGTTGGCAATTTCGTCGCGAATGTTATTCTTGAGGTGGGCTATTGTGCGTGGTCGATCAACATAAACCAGGGATTTCAAATAACCCCACAAAAAAATCGCATGGCGCCAAATCTGGGGAGCTTGCTGGCCATGGGAGATCGCCTCTGAGAGAGATGAGGTGGTCGGGGAAATGTTGTCGCAACAAATTCATTGAATTTCGTGCAGTGTGTGCTGTGGCTCCATCTTGCTGAAACCACACGTCCCTAATGTTCATTTCTTCGAGGCTGGGAAGAAAGAATTCCTCGATCATGGTCCTGTACCGAGCTGTATTCACGGCCGTTCGAAAAGTAGCTTTCGACGGCAAAGGCGAGCTGTTCTTTTGACCATAACACGATGGCGACTTTTTATAGGGAAAACAAAACTTGGAGATTTCCCGTTCCAAATGCACCCACTCTCGGCCTTCTACGCAGCTATCTCACCGCGCAGGAATTTTTTCAAAAAAGTAAGTTTCTCTGGCGCACCCTGTATATATATATAACCACCAAACACCTGGTTTATTAGTATTAATGACGGTTCATAGTTTTAAGTGGCTATATATGGGCATGGCTTGCATCTTAAAAATCTTGAACTGTTTTTATGCATGCGTTGAAATAGGGAATTCATTGGTTCCATGATAGCTATGGCACATGAATATTGGGCTAAAAGTTGAAAGGGAGAAAATGAATTTTTTAGTGTCTGCCTGAGAAGTTAATTTGTTTGTTTCTAACGGGACTAAGATTCTATCATGTTGCACAATTATTTCTTGATGGCTATTACCATTTGAGAGGCACCTGGACTCTTACGAAGTGGAGGGTAGGCCCGTCATTTAGGGGGTCAGAGAGTCAACCCCCCCCCCCCGGCTTTGGGAAACCAATGTGTTTACCTGCAAGTGGGCGGTGTTTTTACTATTTTTTGGCATATTTTACATTGAATACACGCTGAAAACCCCCGCTGGAAAAGTTTGAAATGACGGTCCAGGCAAAGAGGCATTATTTTCATTTGCTAAGTGTAAGTTATATCATTGATTTAATTTCTTGTTGCTATTGGGAATTACTAATCATTTTCATAGCTATTTTTATTATATTTATCCCACCCGAATTTATTATCTGATTTTATTAATTTATGCCTCATTATAAACTCCCAAATGAGAAAATTTTCGTGGAAATTTACAAATTCACGCTTTTGGCTGGTCAACACATATAAATATTACAATGGTATTTGTCTACCTTTTTATACGTTATATTTTTAAACATTTGAATTGTCTTTCAATGTTTGATTTTACTATCAAAGATCGAGTTGAAATGATTGTTTTACTTATATGACACTCATTAATCTACGAAAATGTTTGTTTGTACTATAATAGTTATTTTCATTTGCATAGCACAAGCAAGTTTATTTAGTTAATTTATTGCTGTTTATTGTAAATATTTTTAACTAATCTTATCCCCTCAGATTCTGTTTATTTCACCCAGCCCTATATTTAAACAAATAGTGCGTAAAAATCATGCGATTAGAAGTATTGCATTCAGTTTATACCTTCAGTGTCTATTTTTAAGTCATAATAAAATGATAACTTTCAGTGGCGTAGAGCAGAATTTTTTTAATTAAATAATAATAATTGTAATAAAAAATAAATAAATAAATAAATAATATTAAATAAATAAATAAATAAATAAATAAATAATATTAAAAAAATAAATAAATAAATAATATTAAAAAAAATAAATAAATAAATAATATTAAAAAAAAATAGAAAGCGCTAAAAATAAAAAATAAGTAAAAGAGGGTTGGCAAAATTTTTGGGGGGGAATTTGCGCCATTGAGCTTGGGGGGGATGGGCACCCCTGATCAGAGGGCCTCTGCCTCTTCTCTTTAATACCATGCCTCTTAAGGATTACCAAGCGTTGTCGAGTTATACGGAAAAAATCTGGTATGGACCCCACAACTACTTCCTTTTACGAGTAAATTTCTTCGTAGTTGCCTTAAGTGTTAAAAAAAGTGCTTGGAGTGAGCAAGGTAACAATTCAAATATTTACTCCCCTAATCTGCCACGAAACAATGCAAAAAATATTTTACAATGGTTAATTTTCTAAATATTGCTGATTTTAATATCATTCAGTGAATTTTTCGCAAAATATCGCCAATAGTGCCGAATGAACCCAAATTCAAAAAATAATTTTTTAGTCAAATTTGTTGCCAAGTTGGCGTCAAACACTTGGCGACCAAAAGCTTAGCGACATATCGCCAAGTGGTCGCGCCAATTCATGTCACTTGAGTCTGCATTGAAATTAACACTGATTTACCCCAAAAAAGGCGTAAAACACCCCCTTGGGAACATTCGAATGCAACCAAAAGGGGAGGCGCACAACTAGACCATCCTCAGAGCCTACATACCAAGCTAGAAGATTCTACGGCATATAGTTTTTGAGTTATGCGACACACATCCGCACATACGTACATACAGACGTCACGAGAAAACTCGTCGTAATTAACTCGGGGGTGGTTGAAAATGATTTTTCGGCTCCTTATATGTTGATAGGTACATATGCACGTGCTGACAGGTCGAAAAAACTACTGAACATTCATTCGGGGGTGAGCAAAATCAAAATTTAGACTCAAATTTGAGTGATTTTTTTTTTCGCGATCACAATACTTCCTTTACTACGTAAAAGGAAGTAAAAATAATAATACCATTTTTAAAGCGCATATGAAATTATGGATATAATTAAAGCAAATATATGTTGCTGAAGAACTGAAATTGAGGTAACACACGACTAAAATTATTGATAATTTATTAATTTCTTGACAGCATTGAAAAAAATCATATTCTAAACCTTTACTTTCTTTCAGTGGGTGGAAAAGACTATGTACAGCTGAAGCACGATTCATGCCGTGCCACAAGAATATTACTCCATATTTCTCTTTTTGCCATTTTCTCTCTCCCTCTCAGCATGTCCATGGACGACTTGGCATTGTTAAAGACGGTATCGATAGAAAGATTGTCATCACTCATGAGTGTTCAATATATGTTTGTAATTACGGTTGGGTACCGGTAAGAAGAGCTGTAACCTTAAAAGAATGCATTGCTTCTTGGGGTTATAAGGGAACAGAATGGTTGTTGATGCAAAATAGAGTGAGGGCCCAAATTTTATTTCAATCATACTTCTTTCTCTCCTTACCGAAACCAAAAAGCAATGGCTCTTTGCTTCTTGAAAGACTGCTCATGAGCTTTCCGAATGTGATTGGATGTATGAAAAGGGACGTTTGTTATAAATGTTAGCTGATTCTACGCTATTTTGTCCTTACAATGTGTTTTACTAGACGTATGCCATGAGGTTTTTAATTATGTTTCATGTCTTAAATAATACTGCGAGAAAACATCGGGATTCTTTTTAAAAAATTATATAACTGTAAGAAATTTCAATGTTGTTCTGTGCTAAGAATGTTTGAAATTGAAAGAGGGTCAAAGAGCATTTTGAATGGTTATTGTGTTTTAACTCTTTTTAACGTTATTACTAAGACAAAAATGTCAGGAACAAAAAAAAAAAAAGACATTTGCTTCACGTATCAGTATCAGTTCCTTCGAACTAGAATGTTTATTGTGAACAGCATTAAGTATTTTGAAGAGAAAAATAATAATAATGATTACACCATTGTGGGAAGTGTTAACTTTCCCGCCTTTGTTTGTAAAATTACATGACCATCTATAGATTTTAAAGAGGTTTTATTTGGATTGGGGAAGAAAGGTTGCATCTAGAGTAACTGATTGGAAAATGTGTATGTGTGTGAAAAGAAATTTTTATCTGACTCTGTGTTTTAATGTCTTGTTCAAACAATTGAAAAATGTTTGAGAAGAGATTTTTATCTTAAATTTTGTTTAAATGTACACTTGTTCACATGATTGGAAAATGTGTTTGAAAAGAAAATTTTATTTAAAATTATGTTCCGGTTTGTGTACATACATATTTATTACCAAAAATTTTATTAGAGCAACTTTTACAAAGCGTGTCTTCGAAAGTTTACCTACAATACATACATATTTATTACCAAAAATTTTATTAGAGGGTCATTCCATTTTAAATCAACAAATGGGGTGCGCATCACCATTTTTGATTTTGATGAAAATTTGCATGTGTATTCCTTTTACTTCTCAGAGCTCAAAATAGTGTTCATTTTATTTTTAAAAAATTTACCCTTTGATATATAGGATCTTTTTGTTGTTGGCAACAGCGAAAATCGGGCGTTTTGATGCTTTGCCTTATGAACTATAACTTTTTTTCTATTAAAGATTTTGAGCTCAACTATAGCTCATTGGAAAGCTAAGAAAAAGATCTTTTTATATATGCTATCAATAAATTTCAGATTTAAAAAAAATACTTATTTTTTCAAGGTCAAAGTTCACGACGAAAATGACATTTTTTACTACTTTCGAACATTAAAAAACCCATGAAGGGTTCAAAGTAACAAGCCGATTTTTTTCACATACATTCATAGTCATGGTTACTTACTGTACAAAAAAAATTGGCTTGTTATTCCACCCCCTTTATGAGATATGCCCCCTCAAAGTTGTAAATTTTTAAAAAAATCAAATTTTCAACGCTAAAAAAATGCATGTGGGGGGCAAGATAAGAAAATTTTTACATGTGGTATTTTAAGTACTTTTTACCAGCTTTCCAATAAAACAAAAGTTGCTTTGTTATTCAAAGGCGTTTGGCAGATATAAGGGACTGAACTTTCAAAAAATTGCACAAAAACAACACGATTATTTTCATTTTTTTAAATCTTTTTTTTTATTTAAATGTACTTATATACCTTATTCTTTGCCTTAAATGCTAAAAAAAGACTAAGAAGAGCAATGAAGAAACATATTTAAAGTTTAATAAGATAATTTTATATTTTTAACACCTGGGAATATAGAATACCACTAAACTTGTCTGATTTTTTAACATCTGATTGCTTCCTACAACAGGACTGAGCATTTCTCAACTTGTCCAGGTTTGTTCATACCATGTGGTCATCCTTGTTCTGACTTGTTCTCACATGTGTATCTTAGTTGTCTTTCAAATTCCGAAAGAAGTAGGTTGTTGAGCTAGTGTTTCTGCTGTAAAATCTTGTGAAGCTGATGTGATTTCTTTTCATTACAAGTTCATTCATATTCACAGAATGTTTTGTTAAAGGTAAAAGAAGAAATTCTTTAGAATCCTTAAATATAAATTTTAATTTGTCTTTCTACATTTAAACTGTGAATAAGTTATGGATAACCCTAAATGACACCCTAATTTATGGATAACCCTAAATTATGGATAACCCTAAACCTGAGAACTAGGTGTAAATCTATTGAAACTGTTTGTACCTACCAGCAAGAAGTTCCATAAAGGTGGCAAAACTTGGCAAGAAATTTTTTTGCATGGTAGGTACAAACAGTTTCAATAGTTTTACACCCAGTACTCAGGTGCAGTAAAGTTTTATCATCATCACTGTACTCAGAAATACTATTTACAGTAGACTGCCTACTGTAACTTAAAATATTACAATCATCATTCTCAAAAACTCCTATGGAGCATTTAGGGTTATCCATAACTTATTCACAGTTTACATGTAGAAAGACAAATTTAAATTTATATTTAAGGATTCTAAAGAATTTCTTCTTTTACCTTTAACAAAACATTCTGTGAATATGAATGAACATGAAATGAAAAGAAATCACATCAGCTTCACATGATTTTACAGCAGAAACACTAGCTCAACAACCTACTTCTTTCGGAATTTGAAAGACAACTAAGATACACATGTGAGAGCAAGTCAGAACAAGGATGACCACATGGTATGAACAAACCTGGACAAGTTGAGAAATGCTCAGTCCTGTTGTAGGTAGCAATCAGATGTTTAAAAATCAGACAAGTTTAGTGGTATTCTATATTACCAGGTGTTAAAAATATTAAATTATCTTATTAAACATTAAATATGTTTCTTCATTGCTCTTCTTAGTCTTTTTTAGCATTGAAGGCAAAGAATAAGGTATATAATTACATTTAAATAAAAAAAAAAAGATTTAAAAAAATGAAAATAATCGTGTTGTTTTTGTGCAATTTTTTGAAAGTTCAGCCCCTTATATCTGCCAAACGCCTTTGAATAACAAAGCAACTTTTGTTTTATTAGAAAGCTGGTAAAAAGTACTTAAAATACCACATGTAAAAATTTTTTTATCTTGCCCCCCACATGCATTTTTTTAGCGTTGAAAATTGGATTTTTTAAAAAAATTTACAACTTTGAGGGGGCATATCTCATAAAGGGGGTGGAATAACAAGCCAATTTTTTTTGTACAGTAAGTAACCATGACTATGAATATATGTGAAAAAAATCGGCTTGTTACTTTGAACCCTTCATGGGTTTTTTAATGTTCGAAAGTAGTAAAAAATGTCATTTTCGTCGTGAACTTTGACCTTGAAAAAATAAGTATTTTTTTTAAATCTGAAATTTATTAATAGCATATATAAAAAGATCTTTTTCTTAGCTTTCCAATGAGCTATAGTTGAGCTTAAAATCTTTAATAGAAAAAAAGTTATAGTTCATAAGGCAAAGCATCAAAACGCCCGATTTTCGCTGTTGCCAACAACAAAAAGGGCCTATATATCAAAGGGTAAATTTTTTAAAAATAAAATGAACACTATTTTGAGCTCTGGGAAGTAAAAGGAATACACATGCAAATTTTCATCAAAATCAAAAATGGTGATGCAACA
Organism: Uloborus plumipes; assembly: GCA_038373865.1. Lineage (NCBI taxonomy): Eukaryota > Metazoa > Arthropoda > Arachnida > Araneae > Uloboridae > Uloborus > Uloborus plumipes. The sequence goes on from JAXGGA010008117.1 coordinate 54,796, forward strand.
ACTTTTTTGAAAATTTGTTGATTTAAAATGGAATGACCCTAGAGCAACTTTTACAAAGCGTGTCTTCGAAAGTTTACCTACAATCTTGAGTTTTTCGAATCGAAAGTTTACCTACACGAATATAGAAAGTATTTTCAAAGATGATAAAATGGGTGAGATTGATAATATTTCCCAGGGAAAAGCGCTGAGACAACAAGAAATAGTTACCAGGTTTTAGTCGTTTCAGTTAATTTTGAAAATTAATTTCCGAAACCCGAATTTTATGCACAAGTTATTTCAAAAGTTGTTTTCATAACATTCATTACATAATGTATTCACAAATTCAAGACTGAAACATGATTTGTTTGACTAATCAGTAAAAAGTTTATGAATATGTAACGACGTAGAATCGTATAAAATACTATTCTATTTAAACTATTCCGTATTGAATGCGACAATCAAAAGTCATGTAGATTTAGATACGTTTAAAATGCAAGATAACCAATGAGAACTTCTTTTGAATTCATGGAACCATCAGCATTTTGTCTTGTACTGTTGAAAATTGAACACAACTGGTTTTGAAAATTTTTTTCCATGTCTATAAGATTATTTGAAACTTGACCATCATTTTCTGCGATTAAGATGTTAATAGATGTTTTTATAAGTATCTTCCTTCACATTTGTCAACTCATTATTAGGGTTCAGTGGAAAGTGTAGACATTAAACTTTCGCAGAAAACTATGATCTCTTTGTTAAACAATTCATGTGTCAGTTTTTTCTCAAAATCATGCTTCCAAAATTTGCGAGTACTTTTAGAAAAGTTTTCCGTTATTTGAATCTAGCTTTTAATAAGTGCATGACTGGAGGGAGGTCTTTGCCTCAGATCCCCTCCCTGCCAAACCTTGCCCTCGCTTCATGCTCTCATCTACCGTCTTAATAAGAATATTTCTTTAAAAAAAATTGATGAATTAAGGCAATTATTTTGTTTGCGTTCCTGGCCGCTAAAGTTCTTCCATTTAAATGTTATGTCCTTTTCCTAGATGTGGCAAATTCTATTTTTCATCTAAAGCCTATTGAAATTGAATATTATTCAAATTAAAAAATGTACACTGAAGTTTTCTGACACAACTATTTATTCTATTAAATTTATAAAAGTATTTTTAAAAAATATTATTAAATGATCGTATTTAAATGTTGATATTTGAAACTATTTCATCTATGGCAATTTCATTACATAAGTCAGTATTTTCAATCCTTGATATGTTATTTATACTACTATGCCAGTGTTGTTTATAATAAATGTTTAATGTCATTTAGTGCCCAGCTGCATCTATTAAAGTGAACTTTCATTTTGCTTCGGTGCTACGGAGAACGGTAAATAGGCAAATTGAAGAGAAAATATACCTTACGGTTGAGATGTAGTCTATCAATGCGGTTTATTAAGTGCCTATTATATGAGCATTATAGTGTTGTGGGCTGGGGAAGGTGTTTCGCTTTACTGCTGAGAGTTTTATTGAGAAACTCTCATTTCAAACAACCTTTACAAGTGGGAAGTTTCGAAGGCAAGTTTCTTTTTATTATTTATCGCTTGGCTACTAAAAATGTTTACGGTGATTGATACATATCCAAAAAGTAAACTGAGTAAATGATATTTTAAAACGAAGCTGCAATAATCGTTAGGCCCAGAGGTCTGAAACTTCAATTTAACTGTACGGAAGTACCCCTTAGATTGTATTTCGCTAATCCGAAATTCCTGTTAATCCGAATCATTTTAATTTTTGAAAATAACAGTCGAATAGAATATCGGTTAAGGTTTGCATCTTATGAATCTAAACTTATAAGGCATCGGTCCCAACTAGTTTGGATTAATGATACTCTACTATATTTAATGCATTGACGGTGCAGCTAAGTAGAAAACCCCCAGAAAACGTGTAATAAAAAATATAGCTCCACAATAAACGCAGTCTCAACATGCATTGTAAAATATGCGAGAAAAACATTCGGGACGTTCCACGGAGAAGCCGCCATTTTGTTCGGCACTCGACGCTCATGTATTCCACTAAACAGTGGTCCTTTTCGAAGGTAATGAACAAAAGTTGTTTTTTCCTAAGAAGTTCTACACCGGTTTGTGATTTCTTAAGCAACAAAGGTTCGCTCATTACCCTTTAAAATCCCTACTTTTTGTGGAATACACGAGCGTTACGTGCGGACAAGATGGTGGCTTTTTTGTGGAATGGCCTTTGTGCGTTTTTCAAAAAACCTCAAGGTTCTAGACCAAAATAGAACTGTGTGACATAACAAAAGCACTTTTTTTTGAGTTTTCGACACTGAGAGAGAGTTACTGCCACTACCTAGTAAAATACTTAGCCCAAAACGTTCAATATATCCATAAATAGAAAAAAAAAATAGATTTAATGATGAAATGGCGAGGTGCGTTTTTTAATTGCATCAAATATATTCGACTATTCCCACTTACGTTATTACTATTTTAAAAAAAAGCAAAAAACTTTCGTTTTATATAAAAAAAGGGATCTTTAAACAAAAAATACTAATACTAGACAGCAACTTGACACTGAACATCACTACGGGCGGAGCCAATAAGAGCTCACGAGCAGTTAACGATATCCTCTAATTCGCCAAGTAGGCTGTGACGTTTTATCTAGCTCGTTTTTCATAGGCTAACGTCACGCTGACGTCACGATGTTTTTGTCAAGTAACGTTACAGTGTAGTATAGAGCTTGCTGGAAAAATTTGAAAGATAAATAAATAAACCTACTATGTAATAGATATGAAAAGAAAAAAACGTTTTAAAATTCCCTTAGTGCCTTCATAAACAGTGTATCACTGATAGCATCTGACAATAGTGCTTTTTTTCCTCGCCAGTATTGAATACTTGTACTATATGAATGACTATTTTCGTGTGCTTGAAATTCAATATAGCATTTACTTATTACAATAACTGAATTTAGATGTACATTTTTTCCCTTCTAAATATCTATTTCTGTATAACATGATCATATTCTTTTTCTCAAAGTATTTTTCGATGTGAAAAATAAAGTTCATTTTTTAAATGTATTTGTCTTACTGTTGGTTAATGTTTGAATTTTTTATCTGTAATGTAAATGCAGGCCAAAGTGAAATAGAGTTGACATGAATTATGTTTTCAAAAAGAACAAAATAGAATCTTTTTAAAGAAATTTCAGTGGATAAAGAACAATGTATTCCAAACGTGTGCTCAAAAAATAAAGAATACTTAAAAAAGTATTTGACATGGATTTGGATGACCGAGCGCTCAATTCAACAGCCGACCACCTGATCTGGAAGTCTATGAAGAAAATGTGATTTTGCGTTCGCGTAAAATATGCATCACAGTTTATCACATCAAACGAGGTGATCGACTGTAATTCATGTTCACAATTATTTTTTCTTATTTGCAGTTCCATTTTCGTGTCTAGAAGCCTCTCAGCCGCTGTCGAGACATTTTCGACAGCGTTGCCCAGGGAGTACCACGTGGAGGTGGGCTTCTAGAAGCCTCGTTCTAGACTCAGTTGGCGTGTAACCATTTCACAAGGCAGAGCCAAGGTTTTGTCATCATTGAGTGAACAATGTGACAATCAGTGGAATATTATTATTATTATTATTATTGCAGAAAGAGAATAAAATGGCAATGGTTTAAAAGGGTTTCAACACCGACTGAGTTTAGAACAAGACTGTGAAGCTAATTTACCATCATCTGGCTAGTGAAGATCGCAAAAGCCTGTAGCCAATCAAATCGGCGTCTTGCAGAAAAGCACAATTAGATCAGATTTTGATTGTTTTAAAGCGTAACAATGGTTTTGTCACTAGCCAGAAGAATGCAAACTGAGCTCCACATCACA
>JAXGGA010008118.1:0-58649 GCA_038373865.1 Uloborus plumipes
CATTTTCACAATCCATAATTTTTTATAGAATGCAACTTTTTGACTTGAAATTGTTAGCTATATTAGAGGTGAGCTTTTGCTTTATCCGTCTCAAGTACCAGTTTTGGCTTAAAAATCGGTTTAAGGCAGATTTTAAAAAATTCAATGTAGAGTCCGTAACAGTGAAAATAGCATTTTCAATGTTCTGAGTGCAAATATAAACATAATATAAAGTGAACTATGAAAACAATATGATATTCATATACTTTAGAATTCACTTTTTCAATATATATATAAAAATTTTAAACTTTTAAAAAGTTTTGTTACGGACACCCCTGTGTCACAAATACCGTGAAATGCCCCTTCTCCATTCACTATGTATTATTGCAATGCTAATAATTGGGTTGTTATGCCACTGAGTTTTGTGTACTTCTAAAAGGTTTCATTAGAAGATCCTTATTATTACCAAAATGTTCCATTCTTTTACTATGATGAAAGCCAAAAAAATTTTCGCTTCTTGAACTCAATTGAGAAACATAGTTCATCTAGCTTAATATCTTTTTTTTTTGTTGTTTGTTTTTGATAAGGATGTAAACATTGAAAAAATTTTTTGTTTGTATCATCCATAGCTGATGAGTCGCAGGTCTAATTTTCTTTTCCGTTATAATTGCTTCATCTCTATCACAAATTTAACAATTTATTTTTTATACATAAACAGTCAGACCTCCTTATATCAAAGTAGCAACTTGGTGGAAAAAAATTCAATTTATAAAAATTTTTGATATTTTGAAATGAGCTTACTTTTTATTGTAATTGCTCCCAAAAGATTAAAGTTGAAGCTACTTTTTTATGCTTAACTCACCACTTCTAATTTATTTGAGACTCCATTAGATAAAAGCTAATCATTAAAAAAAATAATCAGAAAAATTTATTACTTATTGCTGTTAAATTAACAGTAATCCAAACAGTTGTTACACCAATTATAATCGCATTCTTTGAAAGAAAAAGGAATTTTGAAAATCTTGACGAAAAACCAGTTTTATATGAAAAGTTCACCAAAAAAATGTTTGTGTTTATTCAATCAATTAAACGCTTCATCAGGATCTTTTTTTACAACCAGAAGACCAGGCTGTAATGTTTCAAACGTCTTTAGTGTTTCATTTTTCGATGCCTCGGAATCTTTAAACTAAAGCTTAGTAAATTTACTGTTAAAACAAACTATTTTCGCAAGCCGTCTTATTGTTTGCAGTTTATTTCCTTTTGGATAAGACACACTATGGACAAATTTATTTTAAAGATTCCAATGAGGTCCTATTGATGGAATTTGACGGAATACATGTTAAATGTGTTGGTGTTTTGAGACTGAATATGGTCTTAAAAATAAATATTGGCTTTGCTGTAGAGAATACAAATGCATTTAATGATTTTTTCTTCTTCCAGTGTTGTGGAACATAGAAAGTGATGACACTCCACGAAGAATAATTAAAAATATTGTTATTAATGGCAAGAAATGTTTTCATAAATTTAGAAGATAGTTTTTGTATTTTTTATTGGAGATGTTATAAATGTTTATATTTTATGCATAACTCATATACATGAATTACTTATTTTGTATATTGTATGGGCTATTGCACCACTGAGTTTTTTACATTTTTGTACACGTCCAGTACATAGTTAAAATTGTAACCGGTTATTTCTATTTGAGTGAAGATGAAATTGATCAATGAAGGGAAAGTCTAAAACGATTTACTGTGTCATACAAAAGTAAAACTTTTTGGGCAGGGGCGATTGTGTTCCGGTATTTTACCGGAATTCCGGTGTTCATCATGTTCAATTCGATTCATGTTTGAAAGTATCGGAAATAAAATATTTTGAATTGTGCTTTTATATTCCCACCTCCGGTATTTTTTTTTTTGCTTTTTCGAATTTTCGGTGATTATACAGCTAACTATTAATAATATTCATGCCGTTCATAAGATGCCGTTCTAATTGTTTTTTTAACTTTAATAAATTATTCTATTGCATCTTTTTTGATTTAGATGCCTTCATTTTGAAAAATGCAATTGATTTGCATTTGATATAAGAGTCGAATTCTTTTCATTTTTTATGCTTATTAAGCTTAATTAGGAGACAAATAAATGAAATATATTTTTATTTATATTAAAAAATCATAAATTCCAAACTTTGGAGTGAAATTCTGTGTCCTTTATGAAAATCAAAATGTGCAAAAGTTAAGATTTGAAGCTCTGATTTAATTTTCTTTCTGCTTCAATTATATGAACAGTAAAAGTAATATGTTTATCGTACAGCTTTTGATTGTAAATCTGTAGTAAGTTTATTTGAATTCTTTTATATGCCATTTTCATACTTTTAACTCCCCCTCCTCCCCATACACCCATTTTCTCTCTAAAAATTTCATCAGGGTGGCCACAGACCTGGAAAACAGGGAAAACCTGGAATTATCAGGGATTTTGAAAATTCTGGAAAAATCAGGGAATAATCAGGGAATTTGAGAACAAATCAGGGAAAATTAAATCAGAACTTCAGTCCGTAATTTTTCAACACTAAAGTATTAAAACGATTACATCTTTGATAATCTAAAGACATCTCAGACACTTACTAGAAAAATTACCAAAACCGTCGTGAATTATTCGTAAACAAAAACATAAAGAGGTAATTACAGTTTTTTTTTTTTTTTTTTTTTTTTTTTTTTTATTTGGAGAGTTAAAGGAGATGGGAGGTTTGGGATTTCTTCCTTGGAATATTTCGAAAATGCTAAAGCCTGAAAAGTCGGGCTGTTTTTAGTGATCTAAAACTAGGAGTGGCTTTATTTCAATAAAATTACAAAACTGCCGTCTTAATAATGCAAAATTTAAGCAATCTTTGGTGTACTTAGGAGAAGGGTTTCGACTATTGTAATCCAAATAAAAAAAAAATAACTCTGAAGCATTAAAAGCTAAATTTTAGGCTACTTTTGAAAACTTAAAAAGAGGGGATTCAGAGACTTTCTGCCAAGAAATGTTTGAAACCATAAATGGGGGGAGAGAGATAACTATAGGCGATTTTTCATGAGCGTAAGGTTCTGGGGTTGTAACTGCAAAATTTTTGAAGCTGGATTTGCTCGAACTTCCCATTGAGCTATCTTTCAGTGACTTATAAGAGTGTATTCGTTTGATACCTTCTGAATTTATTTTCAAGTTGCAGTCGTAAAATTTTAATGTTGTCTTTGTAGCTATAAAGATGGGGTGGGAGTTTATCCTAGAAAAAAATTCTGAAACTGAAACGTTAAAAACACAAATTTAAACCATCTTCTGATGAATTTAAGGAAGGGTTTAGGGGTCTCTCTCTCAAATGTTTTGATGCTGAATTATTAAGAACTCTAAGCCATCTTTGTGTGGCTCAAGCAGGGAGAATTTTGATTCTCTCACCCAAGAACTTTTTATAATTGAAAGTTTAAAGCTTTTAGTTGTGTTTGGTAATGTAAATTTTGAAGAGAGGGGAGTCTGTTTAGAAAAATATTTGAACTGGAGGCTTTAAAATGCTGATTTGGGTAATCTTTTCGCTATAGTAGGAGATTTCACGCATTCTCCCCCTAAATGTGTTTCAAAGTTAATGATTTAAAAGCTTAATTTTAAGCTGCAATATTTTGTAAAGTTAAATGTTGGGGTAACACATTATTGAAAAACCTTCAAAATCTCAAATATGCAAGAAACACTATTTTATGGTTTACTTTCAGTGACTTAAGGGGACCTCTTTGCCGAAAATAATTTAATTTGAAATTGGAGGCTTAAATCTTTTAGAAATTGCTTGGTGAAGAAATAGCATGGCTTATGAAAATTCGGCCACCTTTAGTGAACTTGGGGGAAAAGGTTTGGGACTTTTCTCTTAAAACTTTTTCATAGCGGACATATTAAAAACTTTTAAACCATCTCTAGATGTCTTAAGGCTTTGGAGATTTTGTGCAGTCTTGAAAGTTTAATTCTATCTTTTGTGAAGTTGGAAGGAAGAATAGCAGTGAAAGATGTTCCTCGAAAGTTTTCAAACTGAATTAAAAAAGTTTTTTGGCTCTCTTTGGAGATATTGGAAGTTTAGTAAACTGATTCTAAATTTGAAAAACATACCTTTTGTTAATGACATTTTTTAGTGTTATTAAATAAATTAAACCAACCATGTAATTTTATATTTTGTTAACAAATTAGCAGTCTCAAATGCATTTCTTGTTATTGTTGCTCATTTTAGAATAATTAATACCTGAAGGTAGTTTAAATAGCCAGAAATATCTAAGTATCAATTAAGAGAAGAAATTGAGTTTCAATAGAATGTAAAATGTGCCGTACGAGAAATCAGGGAAAATTTTAGCTGGAGAGGGAGAAATCAGGGAAAAGTCAGGGAAAAAGATTTTGTTCTTCCTGTGGCCACCCTGTTCATGTACTTTTTCACGAACTCACAATCACCCCTGTTTTTGGGTTCTTACGTATTAACTCCACCGCAGCTACAAATTTGACGATTGGAACCGATTTGGTGGGGTTTTTGCCAGTTTTAGATAATTACTTATGTGCGTGCAAACAACAACCGCCAAATAAATTGCCAGAACTGTTTTAACCATCAAATCTGTAGCTGTAGCGGAGTTACTGCATAAGTACCACTTTTTGATATGGCAGATTTTCTTTCCACATGACTACTACCATTCAAAAGCAAAACAGGTTATATTATTATAACCTGTTAAATTAACATTATACCTGTTTAACGTTCAAATGACACACCAAGCCCTAAAACAACCTTGTATAAATTGCTGTAATCTGTGTGAAACTATAATTAAATAATAATAAAAATTTCAAAAAGTAATTTCAAACATTTATTATTAAAACAAATTATACATATCTTATATACATATCACATACATAATAATTTATGAAATGATTAAATTTCAAATAAAGTTCAATCAACAGTAAAACGATTAACAATAACTGCTATTTTTTTAAATTTTAATGCATGGAAAAATATTTCAATATGAAATATAAATAGAAAGTATGTTTGTCAGATTGAGGCTGTGAGAAACAAAGGAGTGTAAGTGCACTTTTTAAAGTTTTGGGTTAAATAGGTGGGAAATTCAAACCATACGTAAACTTACAATGAAAAAGTTACACTGGTAAACAAAGATTTTGTTACATGAAACATTTAAAGAGTTCCTAAGGTAATTTTGGATGCCGATTTTAGATATTCAATCAGAATTTTTTCATGACTCATAGTTACTGTGTAATCATAGGTTTTAAGCTTATTTTTCCTGTTATTTCCCATATCACGTAATGATAAAAATTCATAATTAACAATGAAAATCTTGATGGATCAATGAAAAAGAAAAACTGTCAAGTTGGCTGTTACTGCAACGGCACCAATTTTCCTGATAGAGGCTACCTGAATTGAATTTCTTTCCGTGTTTTTATATTTTATTGCAAATATAATTATTTTTTATATTTTTATTCTAAGAAAAATTATTTAGTATACTGTAATAGTATTGACTCTGTAATGGAAAAGTTTTTATTTGAACATCAAACAGATGAGACTTGATATTTAACTCTCAAAACTAGGTTAAACATATATTACTGCATGATAAAAACACGTTGCCTTCGGCGCCACAGGTATGTTCATACTATCATTTGTACTACTTCCAAATTTTAACTTTTTTCACTTACACCCCTTTGCTATAAATATACATAGCAATACTTAGAAAATTAAGCTCATTATAGCAATTTTTATAGATTCATATTTATCAAATGAGATTCACTGGTAAATACTTTGGCACTCTCACTGTTTTTTATTTAATTAATTATTTGAAGTGTTCAAGTACCAAAAATATCATTATTTTCTAAGCATTTGCATCCACAACCAGTAGGACAAACGTCTATATCACTAAACCACTCTTCCATATGCTTTGTGTGCCCGCCATGCCCACACACCATACAAAAACTTGAACAACCTGTAAAAATAATTCCCAAAGTAAGCTTTGTAGTTTAACTAAGAACAAATATACTATTTTTATTCTGCAATTTGTTTTTAAAGAATATTGACAAATCTAGAGCAATTGCACTTAAGATTTTAAGTATTTTATGCTAAATCATACATTCTTTTAAGTGTCACTAAACCATCTCTTTATGAAATGAATACAAAATGAGGTGAAGATATATCTTAACTATCTGATGAATGTAAAAACCCACTAGACATCCCAACGTTTTTTTTTCTTTTTTTTTGATAAAATTTTATTTTATTAACTTTATTAACCCTTTGTTGGGTCACGTTTTTAATTGTTGCCGGAAACAAAAATAAATACTGTTTGACCCTGGATGCTGTGGAATTGGCAAGCTTTCAGGTAAGACGAGTCTATCTGCATAGGTGAGAAAAGTAACAATTTAACGCTCGTGTTTGTTCATTTTGATATGATTCTGTCATATTTAGAGGCTAACCCACATCTGCAAAAGCTGGCATCCCTAAAGACTAATAGCTGCGCCCATTCCTGGCTTTAAACCGTATATTATCTTTTCCGTATATTCGTTGGTCGGACATTTCACTCTCCAGGGTCTCCCGTACCCAGGGGTGATTGTGTTCCGGTATTTTACCGGATTTCCGGTATTTTCGTGATCGATTCAGGTATTTTCATGTTCGAAAATACCGGAAATAAAATATTTTTAATTATGCTTTTATTTTCCCTCCTCTCTGGATTTTTTCTTCTTTTTCGAATTTTCGATCATTATACCTATAATTATTAATAATATTCATCAAATAGAAATGTTAAGATGAAAATTCTAATTGTTTTTTTACCTTAGTAAATTATTTTATTTGCATCCGATATGAGAATCAAATTTTTCTCACTTTTGAACTTTTGATGCTTATTACCCCTAGTTGGGAGACAAATAAATGAAATGCAACAAAATGTAACAGATGCAACTTTCATTACATGCTTTCTCACAACAAACAGTAATTCTGTTAGACTTTTGCTTTCCCCTTAAAATATTTTTTTGGAGATAATTACTCATCACTAGCTCAAAAGTAACTTTATCACTCATTTACAATTTAATTAAATGCATGTACAATATTTTGACTAAAAACTATTTGAATTCATGAAATGTTTATGAAAGGAAATTAATTATTATGTATGTATAATTATGAAATTAGGTGTGCTTAAGTAATAGGGGCCTTAGTTTAAACCCCCCCCCCCCACTTTTTCTTTAAAACTTTCAGGTATTTTTTTATGAACTCACAATCACCCCTGCCCGTACCTACCACAACTCGTGGTTTAACCGGGATAGGGCCCTGAAGAGCGCTGTGTTCTTTTTGAACTAGTCCAAGCGCCGAGCAAACGCATGGCTTAGCACCACCAGAGGTATCGTTTCACTTCAAGGACTTTGTGCTTTTATTTATTTTTTATATTTTTATTTTTATTATTCAGTTTGTTTTGTAATATCATCTTTTCATATCTCTGTGTTTTGTAAGTCCTTTGTCATGCTGTTTTTGTATTGTACCCTGTTATTTGTCTTTTACTTGTTTTATTGTATGTTATGTTTTGGTGTCTTGAATAAATTTCAACACCGACTCTGACTGCCAGCTTACGAAAAGACCCTGGCAGTCATTCTACCGCAGTCGGTAGGTGCACTCAAGGACTTTGTGAACATGAACAATTTTAATGTCCCCCAGCCACTATTAATGAAGACGGTGGATCTTTGATCAGCTGGGATCGAACCCGGTACCCTCCGGTCAAGAGTCCGACGCCTTACCTATCGGGCTACCACGGCCCCTTCGTGGTCGGACAGTAAGAGCAGTTATAAAGTTAATTATTGATAACATTAGCAAGTTAATTTAAGTTAACACGTACATAAGTTAACACAGAACTTATGTACGTGTTAACTTATATTAACTTACATAAGTTAACACAGAATTTTTGATAATGCACTTTAAAAAAATTACAAGCTTTTTAATTGTAGCCAAAAGCAAAAATGAATAATAGAAATTATAATGTTAGTAGATGTTACTAATTTAATTTAAAGGCTTAACTTAAGCAAGCATGGAAATGTGGATAATTAATTGACTTTAGAACCATAATAAACTGAAAATAATCCAGTTGTTTCAAGCTTCCTATTACCTACGGGTCATTCCACGTCAAGTGATCCAAAATCTGAGAAAAATTTTACCTTACATTTTTGTATTTCTTTCACATTTGGCTCATCAATTGTACCCCTTGAGGTAATCAAAAGTCTCAATTTTTGGATTTTTATCTCTATTATTTTTTCATTTATGAGACTTTGAACTTTGGAAAAACCCTCGTTTTTCCATGGATAAGGGTACATAAAAGGGACCATAACTCGGCACCAAATATAGATAGAACGATTTGGTAAATGGCATTTTAAAGTACGTTAGTTGCCGCTTAATCGGATATGCAACATGACTAATTTGATAAAAATTTTGTTTTTCAAAAAATGAAATTTAAATTTCAAATTTAAATTTCTCGAAAAACATATAATGAATTTTTTGAAAAAATTCTCAAAAATTCTTATGTATTTCATCTATGTTTGTACAAATTTTTAGATTGGGATCTCAATGGGATCATATTTTTTTGAATTTTTGAATAAAACTGTATAGGAAAAAAAAATGATATTTTTTAGATTCTATTTATTTAAATACTAAGTTCTCTTGCTCGTGATGGTCTAAAAAGTAGTAAACAAACATGAATATGTTTAAAGTGAGCTGGCATGAGCTTATAGATATGTCAGGTTCACCCCTCTACCCCTTTCTTCCCCGCACAACCACTCTTTTTTAATTCAAAACTGTTCAAAATGTTTAAAAAAAACAGAAACTCTTTGATACAAAATTAATAGTAAACTTATTTAAAGTGGGGAAATGGGTTTCTTTATAACTAGACGAAGTATCCCCCTCCCCACCCAAATATACCATTCACATTATACTAATATGACGTCTAACCTGGGGATTGAGTTGAGGATTATTTTCACCCTAGGTATACATATTGTTTTTCAGACGAAGTGTTTCTTTTCGATCCGAACTTCAAAGTGTACTTCCATTCAATATCTGAAATTTAACTTTATGATTCATTTCATCTTCTACCCCAGCACCAATCTTCAATTTTGAAGGGAGGAAATAAATGGGTCGCCCCAATATCATAGCAAACAGCAAAAAAGCACTCTTTCGCCTTGTTCTCTTCGTTTTTTCTATTCTTTTCGCACAAAACTGAAAATAAATCAAAATATCAGATCATATGTCTGTGTCCCCATAACTATCTTTCCACATTATCTAGTGTGCAGCTGTTATTTAATTTTTTTAATCGTTCGTGTTCTTTTTCATTTTGTTGTAAAGGAAAGTAATGCAGCAAGATATATCTATATATATATATTAAACAAACACTGCTTTTTTGAGCACAACCTCACATGTTGTTTAACTTCTTTACAGATTGCTCCCCCCCCCCTTACCCTACCTTTCCACTCCAAACTTTTATTTTTTTTATCATCCCGCCTAGCCCCATTTCATAGCCTTAGTCTCTACTGATGTCTGGTGACATCAGTACAAATCTATAAGCTCATGCTAGCTCACTTTAAACATATTTATGTTTTTTCACTACTTTTTAGACCATCACAAGCAAGAGAACTTAGTATTTAAATAAATAGAATCTAAAAAATATCATTTTTTTCCTATACAGTTTTATTCAAAAATTCAAAAAAATATGATCCCATTGAGATCCCAATCTAAAAATTTGTGCAAACATAGATGAAATACACAAAAATTTTTGAGAATTTTTTCAAAAAAATTCATTATATGTTTTTCAAGAAATTTAAATTTGAAATTTAAATTTCATTTTTTGAAAAAGAAAATTTTTATTAAATTAGTCATGTTGCATATTAGATTAAGCGGCAACTAACGTACTTTAAAATGCCATTTACCAAATTGTTCTATCTATATTTGGTGCCGAGTTATGGTCCCTTTTATGTACCCTTATCCATGGAAAAACGAGGGTTTTTCCAAAGTTCAAAGTCTCATAAATGAAAAAATAATAGAGATAAAAATCCAAAAATTGAGACTTTTGATTACCTCAAGGGATACAATTGATGAGCCAAATGTCAAAGAAATACAAAAATGTAAGGTAAAAAGCGTTGGATCACTTGACATGGAATGACCCCTACGTAATCAATAAAAGCATTTTTAAAAGCTGTTCAAACATAGGCCTTTTTTCATAACTTATCGGTTCTATTTGAAGGGTGAGGGAGAAAAACGAAGAACAAAATTTGATTTCTCGTAACTCCCTTTGTAGTGAATACAGTTTTCATGCACATTTCGGTCGATTCTCATCTTTTCTCCCCCTTGTTGTTCTACCAGATGATATTAATCCTTCATAGCCCCTAGATAGCGCTAATATCTCAAAATTGACTTTCATCTTTTTTCCCCTGGCCCATCATTTCTGTTTACAAGCTGCATTCACTGAAAGCTGATTTAAAAGCACAAACATACATAAATGTGAACAAATCATGGTAATATTTGTGCCTTCATCTACAAGAAACACTAATGTGTTCAAATAAGGATGAAGTTTTTTTTTTTTGTTAGAGAAATAAGCCCGACAGAAACCCGGGCAGAGCCGGGTACATGGCTAGTAGCAATATAATGTCCTTTTAAAATAGAAAACATATCTATTTCTTGAGATATATTTTATTTTCAACTTTAAGAAATGAAAGGACATTTGGAAATTCTTATGGCGATATGATTTTAGAATACCACAGCAAATTTCTCATTTTGTATGACTTGAAAGTACTGTATAAAAAATATATATATGAATTTCATATAGCTAAAATTTCACTGAAAATAATAAAAAGGGTACAAATTCAAGATAGCTATTTAATGAGCTCCAATACAAATTAAACACTGCATATGTATAAATTTGAAAAAAAACTTTCAAGGAGTTGCTAAATTTGTTTTCATAACTTACCTTTCACAGCAACAGAACAAATAGCACAGGATAGAGCAAATTTTTTACAATGATGACAATGAGCTCCATTTACATCTTTTTTACAGTGTTGGCACTCTATCAAAAAGTCTGAAAAATACACAAAGGCCAAATAAGTTGAATTTCAATGCAAAACTAAATTACACCAGTTTAAGTATTTAAAAAAAGTTAATAAAAAAAACTATAACTAAGGGAAAGTGGGAAAATATGTATACAGTCAATTTCGAATTTCACTGTGGAGGAAAAATTTCAAATACAGAGTTTGTGATTAGAGTTACAAAAATAAGCAATTGGAACAAAGTGGAACACTTAATAGATTGCAGGGTGTAAAAAAATCAATGATTTTTTTTTAAATCAATGATTTTTTTAAAAAAATCAATGATTTTTTTTAAAAAATCTGATTTTTTTTTATTTAAATCAGATTTTTTTTATTTAAATCGGATTTTTTTGATTTAAACAAAAATAGAAACTTCAGTTATTAATTAATTTTTATTTAATGAACAACTTACCTTTAAGTTTTTAAAAATACAAAAACACCTTTGAAGTAAAGCTTCACCAGTAAGAAAATCAGAAAAAAGTGTTAGGAGCCAATCTGAAAATAATCCTGTCTACTAGCTAGGATAAAAAATCAAATGGGGCAGGAAGCTCAACCCAATCCTCACTTCATTCAGCCCCCCCCCCTTTTTATTTTGCTTTTGTTTTGTAAAGCTGGACTCTGTTCCATTTCAGCCACTAATAAAGACTGCCCCCTCTCCCCCCCCCCCCCCAGTTGCTAATGCAAGGCATAGAAAATTCATCTTTTGTTTGGTTGTTTTTATTTTTTCTTTTCACTGAAAGTATATCACACACATTCTATCATGTCCCTCCCCCCTCAATTCACTCTTTGCAACACCTGCCCTGCACCTGCATGTATTTTCTTTATTTCACATATTAGACAACAAATAGCACTATTTGTGCATACATATTATTTGGACTGCAACCTTCCAGCATCTGTGGAGGGGGGATGAGTAGGATTACTTTTCCATTTATTAGATGGAAATCAAAGCTCTAAAAGAAAATGGTAAAAATAATGAAATTGGGATTGTCCAAGAGAATTTTTTAAGGATTAAAATAAAAAGTGATTTAAATCAATGATTTTTTTTAAAAAATCAATTGATTTAAATCAATTGATTTAAATCATTGACACCCTGTTAAAAATGTCTGAAAAGTCATTGATTTTCTTATATTTACAAGCCAAACATGTAGGTGATTGATGTAGTAAAATGTGCACTAAGGGGAAATTGTTTGATTATTTTATTGATGGTAAATGTAAAGTTACAGGGTAAACAGTAAAAATAGATCCAATGTACCACACCATGGGTGCAAGTTAGGTCATGCTTTTAAGACGGAAAATATTTAAGTCCCCCCCCTCCCCTCTTTCGCTAACCCCACATGTGCGCTCAAGAAAATAAAGCAAACAAAAATTATTAATTTAATTTTATCAAAACTCGGGGGGGATTTGTGCATAGCTTTATTTTTGATAAGATTATAGTTTTTGTAGCATTCAAGCAAAAATCTAGGGGTAGGGGGATTTTGTGATATTTTAATCTAAAACTTAATTTTAGACAATCTTTGGTGGTATAAGGATGAAGTCTGACCATTTTTGATGACGCTAAGGGATTAGGTACTCTTCCCAAGCAATCTTTGAAAAATGAAGTTCCAAAATCAACATAATGCACGATCTAGGTGTCCAGCAGTTGCCTTCCTGGAAGTTTTTTGAAATGTAAGGTTTATAGACGAATTTGTAGGCTAGTACTTGATAAAGTTAGGGGTATGGACGGTGTTCATGGACTCTTCCATGACATTTTTTGAAACTGAAATTCTGAAAAGTTTTAGACTCTCTTTGATCATGTTACTAAACAATAAGGTTTGTGATCGTCGCCCACCCGCCCACCCCCAGAAATTTTTGGAAAATAAAGTCATAAAAAAGCGATTGTAGGATATATCTGGTAACGTTAGGAAAAAGGATCAAGTTGAGGAATTCTTCCTCAGCCATTTTTTTTCAGGGGCAGGATGTATCCAACTCTGAAAATTGAACCCTGAAAACGAAATAGTACACCATCTTTGATGTCGTTAATGAAAAGGAAGGAATAGTGTCTAACAGCTCACGGTGACGAACAAATTACAACCTTGCAAAAAATTAAATCAGAAAGAGAAGGAAAGGAATGGAATAATGATTAAAATGTACTTTTTTGAAATTCGATTAAAAATCCCACTAATTTTTTATTACTTTCGAAATAAGGATTGAAAGATTGAGATCGATTTTTTTCGGTCCAGTTATCAGTCTCGGCGATTTCGTCAAGACGGAAGGTCATGCACCCAAATACCACATCTTCTCCTACAACTTTGTTTCAAAATGTTATCAAATTTTAAAATGTTATTTTTTAGAAAAGGTCTTGGATTTTAATCTTATCGAGCCTAACAGGACACACACGTCCCAAGAAAATTAAAAAAAAAAAAAAAATTTGGAACGGAAACTCTGCTTTGTATAGTGGGAAGTATTCCCACCAGTTTCTCAATTAGTGTTTCTCCCATTAATGCCTGACTTTTTTTTTTCCAAAGATATTTGGACCGTTAGATCCAAAGATTCTTGCGGTTATGTACTGCAATCTGTTAATAATGAATTGAATTAATACCAAAGAAAAATTTAACACTATTATTTTTTTGAAATGCTCATTTTTGGAAATTCAGACACTTTTTAGACCGTCCCTTAAAAGGGACGCTAAGCATTGATGGGTTCAAATGTCCTTAAAAATAAATCACGTTTGTTTTCACACTCTAGTGTCCCCCTACTCATGGTTCATGTTACCGAAATTGTTCTGGTGGAAGAAAATATATATATATTGTTGCAAAAGGGTTAAGTCTTAGAAATCTTTGAATTTTTTATACAATAAAGCAAATCGTTTTATTTATTTATTTTGTAACTGCTTTTATCGAGAAGGAAGTATACATTATAACTCATAGTTTTACCTGACTTTTTTTATAGTAATGTGACTACTTTAAAAGCTTTTGGCTTGCTAATAATAGTAACATATAAAGAATTAGATCCATACGAAACATCACTCACCTATTCCTTTATGCCTTTCAATTGTTGCAGAAACAGTTTTTAAGACTTGAGCTCTTTGCTCTAACAAATTCCATCGGTATAGAATGTCTGCATATATAAGTTTATAGTTGTCAAATTCAGCTGAGTGTGCTGGATCAAGGAGTCTGAAATGAGATGCTAGACTTTTAACTCGTTCATAGTCTAATGAATAAGGAATGAAATTCCCTGAATAATAGGAAATATTTTTGAAACTTACTAGATTTTACACTCAACATGCGAATACACATTGCATATATATATATGTACAAAGGGCTGTATTTTGATAGTACCCCAAAATTTCCCTTGACTCAGTTTACACACTCGGATTTGCCAGGTAGTCACAGGGTTGTTTGGTGAAAACCAAGGTTTAAACCCCAAATGGTTTTCTTTAAAAACACTTTTTTTTTTTTTTTTTTCAAAAATTAAATAGTTTTCTCCAAATTTATCAGCATGCTAGGGTTTTTTTTTTTGGTCATTCTCAGCTTCTATAAAATAATATCTGCCACCAGCTGGGTTACTGTTTCAGACTGATGAGTTCTAAAAAGAACAAAACTGCAGTCTCCGGATGATATAACTGAGCTGGTGGTGTGTTAAATCTAAATAAAACTTAGGTTCATTTCTGACAAAATAAAAGTTTTTGCAAGCCAGGCATTTGCTCTACATTTCTAAAAGTTATAATGTTCAGCATTAGGTTGCCAAAAAGGGGAAAAGAGCTAAATCAAAAGCTACAAAAAATAAAGAAATTTTTAAAGAAAGTGCATATGCAAGACAACTAAAGTTTTACATTTAAATCTGTTCCATTTTTATTTTTATGGGAGACCAAATGCACAATAGAATTCCAACTACTTTAGAACCAAAGATATTATGCTCAGTGCATTCTTAAACTGATGAAAAATAAATTAATAAGAAATTGTTTTTTGTAACTATCTAATTTGCTTCATTTTTATTCCTTATCTTCTTCAAAAATAAACACATGGAACAACTAGAAATGTAGGTGTTTAGGGAAAAAGACAATTTCATTGCTGAAAACATTGTTTCATTGGTGTAGTTTAGCGAGAAAAATATTTGGTACCAGGATTCAAGAATTTGAACTTCAACTAGTGGCATAGATTTTTTTAATGAATATTTTGAAATGAATATTTTAATGAATATTTTTTAAATACACCAAAACTACCCTAATCTCCTAAGTGCATTTCAATACACTTTTAATACTTGGACCTAAATTTTGCTTTTAGCTGAAATATATTAACAGATACATTGGCTCAAAGAACAAGACTTGTACTTTGCTTCCACGAATAATCGAATATGAAAATATTTAAAACCTAGATTAGGGTTCAAAAAAATTCATTTACACATTACAGACAATTCCTGAATAATCGGAAGGCAAAATTTAAAAATTCTCTGAAGGATGCAAAATAAAAAAAAAAAAAAAAAAAAATCCACATTTTAATTCAACGATTTGGTTATAAAACACAAGAAAGCTCAAGGATAAATGAGCAACACATAAACAGCATCAAAAAACTTCTTTTTAATTTCTCTCAACCATTTTATGCCCCCATATTCCGGTTAATCTGTCAAATAACTAATTTGAGTGGTTGTAAAAAAACTATACACATCCACAAACCTGGAGTTAGCTTCAAGAGCAAATTTTTCTTCATCACGAGCATCGTTTCTACTATCCCTAGACGAATAATCGTCAAAAAAACTAAACTCTTCAATGGAATCAGACCAGCTGTTTGAACGATTTCTTTTCAAAGCAGCACCAATTACTAGAAGAAAAAAAATACAATTGAATTATTTTTCAATTAAACATTGAGTTGATAGAGAGAGAAAAAATGAAATTATATTCAACTATGAACCATATTTAGAAATAGGTAGGAGGATATTTAAAACTTTAAGTAACACTACATTAATGTCCATAAAAGTTAAACATAAGTTCATTAATTTTATCATCAGTACATGCAAAATAAGGCAGAACTAATTTTTTAGTAAACCAAAGTATTCAGTAATTTAAAAAAAAAAAAAGTCACATGTTTAAATAAAATTTTGCTTAGTTCATCATTATAGCATCAAACTGAAACATCATTGGCATGGAAATATTTTTAAAAATTAAAAATAGAAGTATAAAAAGGATGATTGGTCATGGAAACTGAAAATGGTTGAATTCAATAAATTGAAATCGGAGAAATTATCTTCAACCTAGCGATTTAATTTTTCTTTTATTTTTTTAATCAAAGCTTTGACTTTATAAACATCTGGATGCAAAAAGATAAAGTTTCTACATTTTACTATCTGATTTAAGTTTTATATGATTGTACCATCAGGGAGCCCATCCCTAAGTTTTATATGATTGTACCATCAGGGGGCCCTTCCCCCCATCAAGCGCAATGGCACAAGTCATTCCCCACCCAAATTTTTCAACTCTCTCTAAAGCTTTTTATTTTTATCGTTTTTTTTTAAATTAAAACTATCATTTATTTATATGTTATTAAGTTTTTAAAAGTTCAAATTACCGTATTTTCGCGTAGATAAGCCGCGGCTTATACGTGTTTAAAAGCTGAATTTTAACTCCTGCGCCTTATACGCCATGGCGGTTTATACCATGTAAAAGTTTTTTTTTAATCTTTTTTTTTTTTTTCAAAGTTCATGTTATGTTTAGTTATTGCTTAAAAACAAAACAAATTAGAGTCTGACATCAAAAACCAGAACTGCAACACCCTGGGAAAAATCTATTTTGAAAAGGGTGATAGCATTTCTGCTTATTCAGATGTTATTTTATTCTCCTAGATCCCATAAGGAAGTGGAATAAATTAAGAAAAAAAAGCATCAACCATAACCAACATGTCTAATAAAGGAAAACGAATCCAAACGAAAAACAAATAATAACAAATAATTTAAAAAAAAGGCCAAAACGCCCACCGTTGCCATTGCAGTGAAGATGAGGAGTAGGGTGTAGTAGAAACCAACTGGAGCAGAACAGGGTTATTGTAAGTTGCAGTTATCGCCAAAATGTTGCAACGTTTTATTTATTTATAATATTGAAACACTGTTTTCAAATCAATGTTACTAATTCTTTGTCATTGTTTTTGAACGATGTCAATACCAGAAAACAGCGTAGGTGTAGGTTCTCGCAGATTGAATTTTTGACAAAGTTTTATGCGCCTTATACGCCTATGCGGCGTATCTGATGAAATACCTTTTTTTTTCTCCCGAATTTTGCGAAGTGCGGCTTATACGGTGGTGCGGCTTATCTACCCGAAAATACGGTATATGCAAAATAGAATCACTTTTTTTTCCCTTCCAGACATTCCAAGCACACACACAAATAAATAAATAAATAATAATAAAGAAATAATTCAAATTGTAAATATAAATTAATAAATAATTTTGATTAAAAAAATCCGCAAATAATTTAAATAAAAAATAATAATTTAAATAACTAAATAAATTAGTTTGGAATAATCCCCTCAAAGTTTTGATGGCGCAACTTGCGCCGTTATTCCCCTCTGTGAGCACCCCTGTGTATCATTAACATTGGTAAAGGCTTAATATTGAAAAAAAGGTGCAAATCAGGCCAAGGGGTGCAAAGGACAAAACTGAAGATTGAAGCATTATTAGGGCAAATGATTGAAAAAAAACCAATGGGTTTTATGGCAATAAGGGCCCTGACAGGTGTTGGTATGCACCATGATTTGGAAACACTACCAAATGAAATCTTCTACATCATTTGATCCATGCTTACAGCTAGGGATGCACCAATAAGCAAATTGGCTGATTACCGAATCATTGGCGGAGCCGATTAATGATCAGGATAATTATTTTTAGCTTTTTTAGCAGTTTTTTCTTTTAACGTTCTGATTTTAGAAATGGTTGCTAATTACTTTCTCTGAGCGAAAAATTATTTTTTTCCCTAATTTTCCAAAAATAATTTCAAAATTTTAATCCCATTTCTTTGAACATTATTAATTAGTTAAACTATACATGAAAATCATAAAATAAATAAATAAAAGCACAATAATTCAGGAGTGGTTTTAATTTAATAAAAGTTTCAATTATTGTGGCAGCTATTTAAATAAAAGCTTTTATTGTTTATGAAGATTGCAGGTTGTCTTAAAGCACTACACTAAAAGAGAAGCATGGACACATGAAAAATGTTGCAGCATTGTTCATATGTTTACATTTATTCAAAATAGAAAAATTAATTTGATAAAAATGCATATTTTTTCTTTCATTTTTTGAATTACAGTGAACTCTCACTTCAGAAAAAGGCGCATAAGTGAGAGAGACGTATAAGTGAACAAGCCTATTTAAAGGACTAAAACGCAACATAAGTTCTAATGAGAGAGTGAATAAGAATATTTCTATAGAAAAGATACATATTACTACGGTTTGGCAATTACTGTAACGTAACTACAATGATTAAGATAAAACAAAAATGGTAGCATACCTAATTGCAAACTGTTCCCTTTAAAGCGACCCATAATAGATAATTGTCAATCTCCAAACTCTAGTTCATGTGGAAAAAATGCCTTCCATGAGCAATAAAGGTGAAAGATTAAAGCGAAAAGTAAAGAAAAATGCTTACTTTTTAAAGAAAATAAATAAATTTTCATACATTTTAGGGAAAATTCGGCACATAAGTGAAATATTTATTTTTAGAGCGACGCATAAACGAACGATACTATCATTATTTTGCTATGGAATGTGCTGGGACCATGCGGCATGTAAGTGAGAGTTCACTGTTGCTGTTTTGTTTTTACTCAGTATACTTTCAAACTGTGTGTTATCCTTATGTTTTCAGAAAATTATTTATTTATTGATAAAAAATTTATTAATCTAGTTCATGTAGTTTCTTGTTCAAAGCATACTTAAAGTAATTTTATTTTAAAAGCATATTTATTCCGCTATTTGATTGGCAAATAATGAATAATTTTTAATTGAATGAAACACTCATGTTTTTGCATTCCAATATAAAAGTTGACAAACGTAATTATTCTTAATAGTCTCATACGAATATCAGCTGTGGGGGTTATCTTTTAATATTCCATTCAGTTTTACGCACTGTATAAATTATTTGTTTTGTTTTGACTGTGCATTTTCACACTACATGTTGTAGTAATAATTGTAGAAAATTAAATTTATTGTGTCAGTAAAATTATTCATCATAGTTTCTTGGTGAAAGTATAGTTTAAAAGTTAACGTTAAAAATATTTTTAACGTTATATCATCATTTTATATTGAACATTTTTCAGCTTTAAATGATTTTGTAATAGGTTACTCTCAGATGTGAATACAAAAACAATAGTAATAATACCTAAATTCCAACCCTCAAATGTATTATCAGCAGGCAAAACCGTATGATAAGGCGAACCTCCAGGCTATAACAAAAATAATTATAAAGTAATATAAATAATTATATAAATAATTATTATATAAGTAATATAAATAATTATAAATAATTTTTGTCACAAGAGCAACAAAGCAAAGTAAAAACTAATTTACTACAAGCAAAAAAAAAAGTTATAATTATAAAAAGTACTGGTTATGCATAAGACTACCCTAAAAATTTCAATGGTGTACACTGCCAAAAATAAAAGAAAACAAAATACTCAGTAAAATAATTTATCAAACATTAATGTAATGCTTGATTGAAAAAAAAATGAATTTAGGATTTTATGTTATTAGGTGAAATAATTATCTGAAGTACAGATTCTATTTTATGTCAAATATATAACTATTCAGCTCTTATTTAATTTTTAACCACTTAAATAAATGCTTCTTTTTTTGTTATTAAAAACAATAACAATAAATAAGAATTAGTGCACTAATCAAAACAGAGACAATTATTTCATAGAAATAAAATGAAAAATAATTAGATGCATATTTTAAAATAAAACTTCAATGCACAATCCAATTTAATGTGACTAACTATGTAAAGTATGAAGTTCAAACATGCTGTTAGTAATAACACAACGTAAAATATTTCTGTTTAAATTGCAATGTAACTAAAAGAAAAAACTCTAATTTTTTTTTTTTTTTTTTTTTTTGAATACATGAATAATTTTCACAGAAAAGCATTCAAGTGCACTTTATAAATGTGAAAACAAAAAATATTACTTAATTTTTTTAAGCTAATCAAATGCGCTAGAAGATGAATTAGAAAAAATATTAATTTATATTTCAATTTTTTTACTGACAAAATACTAACTTTAATTTACCATGCTTTATAATTTATTGTTGACTCATCAGTTTATTTTCATTAAAAAAATTTAAACAGTAACAGGACTCTGACTAAATGCTGTTGTAATTTTAGTATTACAAATTGTGAATCTTATAACGCACTGCATGTTTTACTATAGAAACCTCAAGTTAAAAAGTATAAGTATATAATGATATAATGACATTAAAAGAAGCAAAAAAATGAATATCTAATACAATTTTCTATACCATTTCTCTTTAAGATGTTAGACAACTTTATTCAGCTACAATAGCAACATGCTTAGTCTTAAATTGAAAGGAAAAAAAAACTGAAGCTTATCATGCAAAATAATGCACACACCATTAACACACCGACATACCTTTAGCCACCACTTCCCAGAAATTTGCTACAAATACATAAAACACCATGATGTTAAAATGAAGCTAAATTCATATTTTTTTATATCAATACAGGAGCTACATAAAACCAACAGATACAAAAGAAGCAATAAAATACAGGGTGTCCACTCCAATCGTAGCCCAATAGCTAATTTCTAAACCGTTAGAGATAAGCATATAGTTTATATAGGAAAAAATCTCCAAATTACGATAGGAATTTTGGGTCTATTCAATGTTTTTCAAAAAATCAAATTTTGAAAGAGTTACAAAATTTAAATTTTTATACAGCCCCCCAAAACAAAATCACTCTTCTACCACAAAAATTGACCGAGTTCTGACCTTTTGAAAAATCAAGATTTTGCATTATTTCATGACGTCATCGAGAGATCGCTTAAGGTATGCGAAATCCTTCAAAATCTTGATTTTTCGAAACGTCGTAACTCGGTCAATTTTTGTGGTAGAACAGTGATTTTTTTTAGTTTTAAACGTTACAGTGTCAAGAATGTTTTACTAAATATGATTGATAGGACTGGGGGGCTGTATAAAAATTTAAATTTCGTAACTCTTTCAAAATTTGATTTTTTGAAAAACATTGAATAGACCCAAAATTCCTTTCGTAATTTGGAGATTTTTTCCTAAATAAACTATATGCTTATCTCTAACGGTTTAGAAATTAGCTATTGGGCCACGATTGGAGTGAACACCCTGTATACAAATGTCCAGTTACTAAACATTATTGGCACTAGTTTTTAATTGAATGTCTTCTTGATCCACTTCCCATCATTTTGTAGAATCACTATGTGCACACATTCACACATGTAGTGTTTATAAAAACACTTTTCAAGCATACAAGTACTTGAGCAAAGGAACATTTTTTTTAAAGTGGATCTAATGCCATGAAATAAATAAACTTTTGAAGCTTGAGGCATCCGGGGCTCAGCCCTTCATCCTCCAGTGTGATATTATTGAAGGTTTCCCCGGATGGGGACATGGCTATTGTTCATCGCAGGATTGATTGCGTGGATGCACGAGGGTATTGACTTCCTCTTAAGAGAGTACCAGACTAATAATGGCCTAGGCACTAAAAATTTTTAATTTAGTAAAAAAGTTAAAATATCAATTACCTCTCAAAAAGAAAGTTGTACAAATTTCTTTTTTTTTTGTTTTAATGCATGTACAAATAAATAGTTTTAAATTTTTCCTTGGTTCTTTTTTTTTTTTTTTTCAAATTCAAAATAATAATAAATAAAACTACTAAAATAGGATTAATAAAATGAATAAATAAATAAATAAAATAAAATAGAGAAGCAAAAGGCTCCCAGCCAGAGTGCATAAGAGATAAATCGAGTTGTGAAGTGGGGAGAGTGGACCCACAGCGGATCCACAGACCCCACCTCGACATTGATACTAGGCTAGCAGAGCACGAGGCCTGCGACAATTTGCAGGGACATTAAGAGTGCTGGAATAACTCATCGCTTTCCATGAAAGCTCGAAAAATAGCCTTATTGATGGGATCCGTTTGTTTTTTTTTAAATCAGGCAAAACCTGTTTGAATATTTCAAGGATGGCAGGGAGGTTAAGAACTTTGAAGATGTCTAAAATCTCCTTTATGGAGTCCCACGTACCAGCCACTTGAGAAAAAGTGTCGGTTTGTGAGTTGCGACGAGACTGCGCTGGGGCTAGAGCATTTCTTTCGTCACGGGCAGAAGAAGCTTGGCCTAAACGGCTAGAAGCTCCTTGATTGGCTGAGCCTCGAACCTTCTGGGCGAATGAGAGTGTAGGAGCATTAGTGGATATAATGAGATCTGTTCTCAAAATGCATGTAGGAGACTAGCTGTCATAGTTACAGTTAAAGGTTTCATACCCATCAGAGTGAAAAAATTCAAGCACTTTTCAAGGGTCAAAAAATGTTTTTTATTGACTACAATTTGTTTCATAAATACCACCTGTGGGTTTCCTTTCATTTTAACATATAAATAGCCAAAAACATACAATCGAGGTACAGTCAGGTATAAAGCTGTAAGTGCTGAAGAACACAACGAGAAGGTAATTCTGAAAGATCTATTTGGAAAGTTTAGAAAAAAGGAGTTTAGAGGGGGAAAAAGTGTTTCAAAAGCAATACTAGCGTCCTTAAGATATTATGCACATGCATAACAGCATGATTTTTGACTTAAAAAAATGTTACAGTAACAAGATTAGCTAGAGACAAAAAACTATGACAACAAAATCTTGAATAAAGAAAGGAGAAACACATTTAAAATGTATCTTATAAGATTTTAATAATAGGATTGTTGTCACCTAAGAAGGAACTTTAAACGAATACGAATATTCGAAAGAGCATGTTGCAAGAATTTTCTATTCTTTTAAATTGTAAAAATAAAGCTAAATTGTAATCTACATACCTAACTTTATCTTATTTCAATCATTCAGGGATGAAAACAGCTCAAAGTAAAAAAAGAGGAAAAATTATGCGGCTCAGCACTTGGATAGGTTTTCTTTTTAATATTATGCAAAATTAGTCATGCTAGATTCCTCTTAATTTGTAGTAAAATCGAATGTGAAAACGGAAGATTAAAGGATTTTTATTTATTTTTAAAATCTTTTTTTTGCTCATTTCCTATTTCTATCTTTTTAAGTCATACAAAACAATACAGAAAAAAAATTGGTGGGTGGGGGAGGGGTGTAATTTTAAATGAATTAGACACTTGTATCTCAAGAAATGAATTCTAATTAATATTGCATGGTCTTTAGTTATTTTAATAAATTTTAAAGACAAAAATAATTCTCATGATTTTTTTAACTAAGATCTCAAATATTTTAGCTGAATTTTCTTAATTTCTACCTCCTACAACGGAAACGTATGTTTTTTGGCAGCATGCCAAAACAGAGTACATAGTTCGCCAATAATTGCATTTCATCCTTGTGGATTTAATCTTACTGCATCCTAAAAACGTCTCCATTATTTTGGAAGTCGGAAGTAATTTCAACCTCTACTACTTTAAATCAACTTATTTCGTGCTTTATTTTAACAATAAATGAAAACATATATTTTTTTCTAAACATGATGCGACATCAACTTTTAGATCGCGGAAAGAAAGAAAAAATAAAAAGAGCGGAAAATCGCGAACCCGCGAAAGATTTTTCATTAAAAAACAAAATGAATGATATTGCTAAAAGTAATAATAAAGCCCACAAGCACACAAAAATTTCTCTTCACTTGCATGAATATTGCTGTTTTCTTTCTTTTCTTTTTTTTATTTTTAAGTAAAATATTGAATTACTTTAAATGTAAAATCCAAAATTTGTCAGATTAGATTATAAAATGAAATATAAACAGCTGTTTAAATAACAAACATTCATGTTTTAACTAAAATATATCTCAGTAAAAGTTTAAATAACAGAAAGCTAACTTATAAGATATATGAAATATTAAGTGCCTTCAATAACTTATAACTTACACTAATATTTCCACTTGAAACAGCATCAACTGCTTTTTTAGTTTTGGAGTTCTCTGATGACTTAACATGGAAAATGCAGGCTAGCATAGCAGCTGTCTGTACATCGTAATTATTGCCGTAATGATATATCCTAAAAATAAATTCCAGTACAATTTAAATATTGTACTCATAAAAAAATAAAAGCAAAATAACACAAATACCAACAGCAGGATTTTTAGTTTTAACTTAACTAGAACTTAAAATATTAAACAACTAAACACATGTAATAACATTTATTTAACACCAGATTAACTAATAGTCTATTGGAAAACAAGCAACTATTTTGATACAAAAAGTTAGTAAACAATAATAAAACAAAATAATATTTTGTACATTCTCAGAGTAGAGATCAAATATACCAGATTGTCTGGTCACTATTTTCAGTTAGACATTTTCAAAGGAAAATTTTGTTCAATTTAAAATTCTTTACATTAAAGAAACTTCTAAAGCTCTTGAAAATATTGAGCTCTTCAGGATTGGTAACACATAATAGTTTGAATTTAAAAAAAAATGTTAGCTTTTATTTTTGGTCATCAGAGTCTTGTTTGGAAAAAAAAAAGATTTGCATTCAGTTTTCTACTTCCATACATTACATTATAGGTTCCTTCTGATAAAATTGTTTTTACTCCAATTGTGGGGCTTTAAAGCATTAAAAACTACTAATGGCTTTCCCTTGAAAAAGTTAAGAAAAAATATACCATACCATGTTTGTGGACCTCTCACTGAGTTAAAATATTTTTTGTTACCAATGTGCAGATACTTCATATTCTACATGAGATTCAATGTCTGAAACAGTTTTGGCTATTAAAAACTGATGAGGCTAAAACAAGGACAAAACTGTAGTCTCTGAATGCTATAACTGAGTTGTTTGATATTTGTTAGTAAAAGATTAAACATTGAGTAAGTTATTATTTGCCAACAAATACACTATTTCAGCATTTGTGGCGATTGATAATTTGTTCCAATGAGGTTAAACAAGGTTGAAACTAGTTTCTGGCTGTTGTACCTGAATTATTAAGTATTTGTTTGTATAAGATTAAACATTAAACAAGTTATTAACCCATTAATGCCTGACATTTTTTTTCCCAAAGATATTTTGTATACTGGTTACAAACAGTGTTTAATGGACAGGAAAAATAATAAAAAAATATTAGGTAAAAAATATTTTTTTTTATTAAGGAAAGAAAAATCGTCCCTTAAAAGTTACTATGGACCCCAGAGGGTGCATACTTTTTGAACTAAATTTTTTTCTGCCTGCGATATAATTTTTAAGAAAACATTTTATGAGAAGAAATAAAATCAGCAATGAACATAAACTGGGAAGCTGGGAATAACTTTGAAAACTTAGCTTTTTTTCTTGAGATTGTGAACGATGTCATTTCTGGTAAAGATCACATTAAATCAGCTACAGAACACACTTTACATTGGTTATGTGCTGCAATCTGTTAATAACGAATTGAAACAATACCAAGGTACTAATTGAACACTATTATTTGGTTGAAATGTTCATTTTGGGGAAATTCAGACCCTTTTTTTGGACCGTCCCTAAAAAGGGACGCTAGGCATTAATGGGTTAATTGCCCACAATGTACAATTTTAAGTTTAAAAAAAAAATTTGAAATTTTTAACCTCAACTATGAATAAATGCACAACTAGAGATTACAGAAGTCATAACAAAAAATAAATAGAAATAAAGAAGGGGGGTGGGAGATAATGATACCAACAATCAAGAAATATTAGAGCTTCTTCACCAATTAAAGAAAAAAATAAATGCTTACAGAGATTCTAAAGTTTTACGGCCAAATGGATGCTGAGCCCAAGGGATACCATCAACACCTGTAGTAGCAGAAGAAGCAGAACTTGCAATGAGACCAACTAGAGACCAAACCTAAATAATTTTTCAAATCAGAATAATCAACGTAATACCACACAAAGTTTGCAAGAATCTGCAGACACGTGTTTTAGGGCTACAAGGAACCCCCTTTTCAATGCAATGAAGTGTGAGCTTTAGGATGAAAAGTCATCCGAGAAAAGCTTTTTCCGAAGTCATCCGAGCTTTTCCTGGATTACTTTTCATCCTAAAGCTCAAACTTCATTGCATTGAAAAAGGAGATCCTTGTAGTCCTGAAACACGTGTCCGCAGATTCTTTCAAATTTTGTGTGTTATTGTGTTGATTTTTCAGCACAAAGGAATTTGTTCAATTCATGAATAATTTTTGTCATGAATATGGGAGGTTATGAAATTTTGCTCATTAAAATCAAATAGAGTATCTTGGTTTTCCACCAAGAATTTTCATGGTAACTCAACAAGATTTTCCCAACTGTTTTGCACTATCAGAGGATACTGCTTGAAAAATGATCCCAAAATAAAATTTTCTCTATAAAATGTCTTAAGATTTTTTTTAAATTAGGATTTAGATTTTTAGATTTTCCAGATCATGGGCTACTCTTAAGTGCTTTATAAGCTAGTCAACTGATTCCCTTTGAAGAAATTGCTTTTGATATATGAAGGACCTATATGCAAAATAGTGCTATGGTTGATAAAGTGGATAACCTTGCAATTTTCATATTCTCAGATAACATTTTTTCTAGGGCATCTTATTAAGTATTTAGTACTAAATTGATAGCATTTTGGAATTTCAATATTAATTCAATGAATGCATCATAAGATCTAATTTGCCTTTAGTGTTAACAGTGTACTGGTGCGCCAATTTCACATGTCTGTTTTGTGTTATCATCGCCTGAAGTGATATGGAAATTCTTTTGGCCACCAATGCTTGGACCCCACTCATTGAAACCTTCAGACGAAAACATGCTGTTTTGCGTCGATTAACACCAAAGACAGGGGACTCTCAAGAATGCAAGCAAATAGTCAACAAGTATTCGTTTTCTGCGAAATCCAGCCATGTGCTTATTGTGTACAACTGTAATCTGTCAAAATGTTGACATTTGTTGTGCCCAGCGAGAATTCCTGTTTGGTGTGAAGTGACATCCATGACACTATTCTTGAACATAAATTCGAGTAGAATGTAAACGCTTTGACAAGAGACACCCTCACTGAAAGGCTCCCTTATATACCGAAACTGGGGGATGGGGGGGGTCAGCAGAGAGAAGCGATGTTGAGAGCAAACAACATGGTGGATAATTGTCGCGCAGAGTCCTAAATATTTGTTTTGTAATATGTGTAACATAGCTGCAAATAGTTGTAAAAATAAAAATGTTAGATTATAACTTGCATCCTCTGTCTCAGTTAACTAACAAACAGAGTAGCCAAAATGGTACAACAGGCTAAATCAAGCAATAGTTAAAAAGCACTCATTTGCTTTTTAAGAAAATAATCTTTTATCATTTCAAAGCATCCTCTTCAGTTTCGGAAAATGTGTATTCTTTTAGTTCATTGAACTGGACAAAGATATCTACCATGGCCGCTTGCTTGTGTAATTTTAGAGGATCGAGAGAAGGTGGCTAAGTAAATTTGTTTGTTTAAAGGACTTAATCTCAAGAACAGAAACGTTTTTCTTCTCTTTACAAAGAAATATAAGAAAGGTAGATTTGTGAATTTTTTTTTTAATTCAAATGGATTTTTACCCCTTTTAAGGGAGTTCAAATATTTGTTTTCATCAGAAAACAAGTGGGAATTTGTTATTTGAAGTAAATTATTATAATTCAGTAAAACCAATGCAGATTAAAATGATAATGTTTAAATAAAGTAAGATTTAACAACAGTCATTCATAAAGTGTGTATGCTGAAAAGTTTTGAAAGACATTTATGCTCAACCCTTAACCTTTAGGAGCCGGGCGGTACACATGCTGTACCGTAAGTCTTTTTTTTTTTAGAGGATGGGGTTGAGATTTTCACCCGAACCCTCTGGAGCCGGGGATTTTTTCAAGGTTTCACGCGTCTGGTACAACAGTTCCAGACCTTCTCTTTTCAATGGAAAAGAAATCTGTGGTTCAACTGTCGTACTACCTGGGTCGAAAGAAAAATTTCTACATGAACAGCCCGGATCCAAAAGGTTAAGAAAATTAACAGTATTAATGTCCGGAAGGGGACTCCAGTTCCTTTTATGGACACCCTTGATGTCTACACTTTACCGAAGGAAAAAAATCACAACATTACTCAAATGAAATGTACCATAAATAAGATACATAAATTTCACATACTAATGCTATCTTGTTAGTTTGTTGCCATTCTTAGCTTTAACAAGATGTTTTCTACCTCCAGCTTGGTTATTATCTAATCCATACTGATAAGTCCTAATGAGGACAAAACTGCAGTTTATGGATTCCATGACTTAGCTAGTGGGGTATTACGTGCAATGTTAGAAATTAATGGTCGTTAGTCACAAATTTTGGTTTGACGCATAATTTCCAACCCTAGGTGCCAAATTAAACACCTCAAATTTCAGATCAAATTGAAGCCTTTTTTTTAACTCATCTGGATTAAGACCTTTGATTGACCCAAAGGATTAATTTGGAAAAATTTTAGGCTGCCATCAATTCTGTGTTTGAAAATGATTTTCTTTTGTTTATTTAACAATTCTTTTAAAAATATTTTACCGCTGAGTATAGTATTTCTATTTATTTTTTTTTAATATTCGGATAAATATAATATTTGATTCATTTAAAAGGCACCCAAAATGCTCGTTTTGACGCCTACAAAATTATACCAGGCGTCATCATGACGCCTAGTTTCAAATTCTTATTTTTAACACTGATTACATGCAATGTTATCTTTTTTTTTGAAGTTCATGTTGCTAATTATTTGATAATTTCAACACAAACCTGCACCAGATCTCTGCAGCCTTCTTTGGCCGCTACAGCAGCATTTTTAGCGCAGGTAGCAGAAATGTCCTCCGATCCAAACCTAGGGAGAGCAAAAAAATTAAAGATAAAAAGAAGACATTTGAGAAAAAATAATACATGATTTAAAAATTCAAGAATAAATATTTTTTTTACACATAATTTTGGGCCAGATTCTGGTTTATTGGTATTAATTTAGAGATGCTGTATATCAAAACAGCACCTGAGTTACTCAGCTGCTTCAAACCTGAAGGACGGCGATCTTGAAGATTTCTCCGTTTCTTTTGCTTCTAGAAATAAATAAAAATTTAAAATATCAACAAGAATATTTAAGTTGAATCATTACTTATTACATAGCTAAGAGCAAGACAAAGATAACAATAATCTTAGTCCTCCAATTATACCATTGTTTAATGTGAGTGCCTTTTCATCTTCTTAATTTTTTTGAAACATTATTTTTCATTTAAAAACAACTGCCATCAACTTCAAATCATTGTGTTTTAAAGCTTGAGCACAAAGAGATGGCTCGTGACCTTGAGGGGAATTGGACCGCTTCATTTGAAATTACTGTCGGCCCCGCTTAAACGAATATTGTCAGTTCCAAGAAATTATTCGATTAAGCGGGGTATTTGTTTAAGCGGGGATCTTTAACATTGCGTCTATGTCATGGGTTCCGAGAAGATTTATTCATATAAGCGGGGTATTCGTTTATCCGTTACCCGATTAAGCGGGGACGACAGTAGTAGGATCAGGGAGAAAATTAAGGTTTTACAACCTGCATAAACTCTCTGATGTAACCTATCACAAAATAAAGTGGTCTGTTTCTGCTTGAAGGTCACATGCCATGGTCAAGCTTTACACGCAGAGTTGCAATGAATGCAGAGTTACAATTTTTAATATAGTTTCAACTTGTTATTGAGAAATTATGATTTTAAAAAGACTATTTCGAAGGTGATTTAAAAAAATTCCTTTTTTCATCAATAGCTAACATGAAATTCAGACAAAGCCAAAAGAGACAACAATTAAAAAAACATTCTTGTATAAAGTATGTTAAGAGACAAAAAATACAGCATTAAAGAAAATGGTTGACAGACTATACTAGCTTATAAATTTAACAAATAAGATGAAGTTTGGAATAAACATCATGGTCCCCTTAATTTCACATAGCCAGGTTTGACTGCATATTAGAAAAGGAAGAAACCTCCTTTGTGGGCCATTGCACAAAAACTCCACCATTTTGTCCAGGAGGTGACACTCAGATTTCATCAACAATTAGTAATTTCAAAAGGTACTGAACAAAGTTTCTTGCCTACAAAATCCCACATCAGTTTGTGACTTCTTAACCAACAAAATTTTGTTCATTTCCCTTAAAAATCACTATTTAATAAAGTAGGGTCAGGTAGGGAAAATGGGTCAGGCTCTTTAGAAAATTCATTAAAAATTGTGCAAATTATGTTTTCTTTTTGTGTTGCCATTTTTATGTATTAGTAGCTGCGTGGACCGGTTTTGCCCGGTATACCTTGAGAATAAAATTTATGTCAAGTAACGAGTGTCTATAAAAATCCCGATTAGATTAAAGTCGACATTTTGCGCAGTACGAAAAATGAATTAATCGCCAAAAAAGTTTTAAATCCCCAATACAGCAAAAGCAATAATTTTATTTGTTTGTGTTCAAGAACCATATAGCTTCAAATACCCATATCTTTCTTCAGGGTGGAAATATTGATTAGTGGTTTTGAAAACCGTTGGAAGGAAACTTTCCTAACAGGTATTTTTTGCGTTCTTTCGAATGAGACCAAGATCAAGAAGATCCGATAAGTATTTCGATAGATAGAGCCTTTTTGAAGTATTTTATTCAAGATTCGAATGGATCGGTACTTTTTTAACACTCAAACACCACCCTATGTTTTAATGTATGTGTATGTTTTTAAATTGGAATACACTGGTTTGACCAGTTATGGTCCCACTCGCTTACCAATGTATGGTCGTACTCAAACCAGTAATGAGTTGAATCGAATTATTTTCAGGAAATACACAAAGAGTAAATAGCAATTTTAAAATCCAATTTTTCCTTACAATATAATCAGGATATTGACATAGGGGTCATTCCATGTCAAGTGTACGAGGCGTCCCCACTCGACCCCCTCCGATTTTGATAAAAAATTTTTTGGATGTACATATAAGACTTGGATGAAACCATACCAATTTATAGCTCTATAAGCTTTATGGTTTAGCCAATAAAAATTATTGAAAAAAGGCCTCTTTTTCGTGCCTTGAAAAAAATGACCAAATCATCAAGTTTGTGCTTTTATTGCTCCCGACCTAAGACGATTATCGGGCTCAAATTTGGTGATTCTGATCACTGTTTAGGGTAGAATAGCCTACTTGTGTAACAAAAGCTCCATGCCCTGTAGATTTTTTGCAATTTGCTGCCAAAGTTGGTAAAAAATCGTATTTTGGCAAATTTTGACCATACGTTATCAGCTTGTATCTGCTGAGAAAATGACTTTCTGAAGCTAATTCTTTCCTCGTTTGTAGCCTGCTAGTTCGTCCGAAAGGTGTGCAAGTGGCATCTCGATAGCTCAAATACCTGCTGAATTATGCGAGTTGAAATTCCGGTCAAATTTCTTTTTTCTCAATTTTGTCTCAATTTCAAAGGGCAATATCTCAAAAGGGTCATCTTGAATTTCAATTTTCTTTACATCATTGGAAAGAACATACTTTTCTTAACTAAAAAACGTTATTTTTATTTTTGAGACAAACCCGTTTCAAGGGGATATTGCAGATCAAAAATGTGTACTTCATTCAACGTGAAATCAAAGAAAAAAAAAACATAGACCTCAAAAGTTGATGTCAATTTGTTCTATTAATATTTGCAGGAGCTATTGTACTTATGTGTTGATAAAAAAACCCTTTTTTAGATATTTTTGAACTTTAGTGTTTGAGTGCGCATCCATAAAAACTCAAGAAATGGCAAAAAATAAAGTTTTGTTTTTAACAAATATAATTATCTTCTAATCGCTGCTATAAGAGCTTGAGTCTTTTTCTATGTGTTATTTTTAAGCTCTTGATACAGAATTTCGGATGATATGTCACTTGGCAAGGTTATAGGTCATTAATGTTTCAAGGTCATAAAAAGCATTTTCCCATTTTTCATCATTTTTGTTTATGGGCGAATTGCAATCATAGGCTGAATATCTAGACACATCCTCGGCAGTATAATGAATGGATTTTCAATTAATACTTATCATATTTTCAATTATATTTGTTATCGTTTATTTACACTGTGGAAATAATTGCAATATTCAACTCTATCGAAAACTTTCGTTGTCGCATTTTAGAAAAATGGCTCTGCAGTCCTATAAAACATATTTTTTATCACGTACACACCAGAATAACTGTTTTATTTATTATTTATCTCATTTATTAATTATTATTTTTTTTTTTGAAAACGGAAACAATGTTTTTTATGAATTTAAAATATTAATGACACCTTGCCAAGTGACATATCATCCGAAATTCTGTTTCAAGAGCTTAAAAATAACACACAGGAAAAGACTCAAGCTCTTATAGCAGCGATAAGAAGATAATTATTTTTGTTAAAAACGAAATTTCATTTTTTGCCTTTTCTTGAGTTTTTATGGATGCGCACACAAAAACTAAAGTTCAAAAACATCTAAAAAAGGTTTTTTTATCAGAACATAAGAACAATAGCTCCTGTAAAATTTAATAGAACAAATTGACATCAACTTTTGAGGTCTATGTTTTTTTTTTTTTTTTTTTTTTGATTTCACGTTGAATGACGTACACATTTTTGATCTGCAGTATCCCTTGAAACTGGTTTGTCTCAAAAATAAAAATAACGTTTTTTAGTTAAGAAAAGTGTGTTCTTTCCAATGATGTAAAGAAAATTGAAATTCAAGATGACCCTTTTGAGATATTGCCCTTTGAAATTAAGACACAAATGCGAAAAAAGAAATTTAACTGGAATTTCAACTCGCATAATTCAGCAATTATTTGAGCTATCGAGATGCTACTTGCACACCTTTCGGACGAACAATCGGGCTACAAACGAGGAAAGAATTAGCTTCAGAAAGTCATTCTCTCAGCAGATACAAGCTGATAACGTATGGTCAAAATTTGCCAAAATACGATTTTTTTCCAACTTTGGCAGCAAATTGCAAAAAATCTACAGTGTATGGAGCTTTTGTTACACAAGTAGGCTATTCTACCCTAAACAGTGATCAGAATCACCAAATTTGAGCCTGATAATTGTCTTTGGTCGCGAGCAATAAAAACACAAACTTGACGATTTGGTCATTTTTTTCAAGACACGAAAAAGAGGCCTTTTTTCAATAATTTTTATTGGCTAAACCATAAAGCTTATAGAGATTATAGCTTATTAAAGCTTATAGAGATTGGTATGGTTTCATGCAAGTCTTACATGTACATCCAAAAAAATTTTCATTAAAATCGGAGGGGGTCGAGTGGGGATTTTCTCGAAATTTGGGACACTTGACATGGAATGACCCATACTGATTCGAATAACATTAACCTTTTGGATCCGGGCTGTTTTTTAGAAATTTTTCTTTTGACCCAGGTAGTACGACAGTTGAACCACAGATTTCTTTTCCATTGAAAAGAGAAGGTATAAACTGTCGTATCAGACGTATGAAACCTTGAAAAAATCCCCGGCTCTAAAGGGTTCGAGTGAAAATCTCAACATCGTCCTCTGAAAAAAAAATAGTTACGGTACAGCATGTGTACCGCCCGGCTTCTAAAGGTTAAAATTAAAACATGGATAACTGACTAATTTGATTATATTTGTCAGAAATATTTGATTAACTGGTAATTAATTTCTTTTCGGATACATGATTTGACTAACAGTTATGGTAACATGTTATATGTTAGAAATAAAAAATCTTGTAGAACGCCTAGTTTTTCATAACCATTAAGTACCGTTATTAAACTTTGATAGACATTTTTAATTTAACCAGATTGTTTTTAAACAGTATTTAATATTTCATATATTATAAAACTTCAGAAAAACATATTGCAAAATATAGCTTTAAAATGCTGCGAAGTTTTATGTCCGTGTATTTCCTGTATGAATTATGAAGCAATTTGTAAAATAATAATAATTTAAAGAATAAGTGTATTATTCATTTATACATTTTTAAGCTGAATATAGTTTTATATGCAGTAGACTTTGATCGACTCAATATTTTTATGAACATTCAATGTTATAAGTTTTGTTTTTACTGACGACTGCTTTAAGTGAATTTGTAGTAGAAGGTTAATGTGACGTGTCATAAGATTTAAGAAAACTTGCGCAGAAGCAAAATTTTTTATTCAACATCTAAGTGTTTTTTTGGACATTAAAATCCCTTTGAATGTGATAATATTAGTTGCAGGGATGATCATCAAAGAAGGGGGCGGGCAGACTACTTCATCGATATTTTAAGGGGGGTGTTGGCCTCTCTTTGGACGACTTGGGTCCTGGAGAAAATGTGATCATGATTCGGCTAAATAAATGTAGCATTTAAAGCTTAAGAATACTTATTACTTATCCAGGCATTTATAATGTCACACCCGGCAGGATGACAAAACTCCTAAAGTTCATACAATACTTACAACACTTTTTAATATATTAGCACAACACTGTGACAAATGAGATTAAATTCAAACTAATACCAAGAAAATGGCAAACGCTCTACAAGTCAAAACTAAAGTCTTAACACAAAAATTTTGAGAATAAGAATCTCTAGTTTCCAAAATGCAAATTAATAAATAAAATATGCATGCATTGTATTACAAATAGGTGTGTGTGGGGGGGGGGTATTGAAACTGGCAATGTCTATGCCTGTTAGTAATAGGTGTTGAAAATTAAAAAAGACAAAAAAAAAAAAAAAACAAAGAGGGCATGTTATAAAAATCATTAAAAAAAAAAAAAGAAAGAAAGAAAAAGAAAAAAAACGAAGAGCGCAGAATGAAAAGAGGCGAGTTTTCTCCCTAACACAGGGGCCAGACATTCTATCTGCCCCTATACAGTGTACACAGTGAGGAGACACTTCCCTCTCCACCGCTTTGGTTAGGGACAAAGGGAAATCTTGGGCCAGCAAAGATGGGCCCACTGGTCGAATGTTACAATGGGGTGTCATCGCTAACTGCTCTTCTTAATCCAGCCATTGAGATTGGCTAAAAGCAGAGGTGGGCGTGGGCTTACTGCCAGCTGGCCCTCAAGCTGGTTCTAAAAGCCGCGAAAAGCGCTAAAATTGATGGATGTCAAAAATATGATTTGTGCTCTATGCTTTTTTTTTTTTGAACTGAAATATAAAACGATATATTTTAATTATGTATTTTTTTCTTTCAATTTTTCTGGGTAGGTCCGGCCCACCTGGCCCATAGTGAGGAGCCGCCCCTGCTATTTTCTAGAAATGTATATATGGGTGATTCTACAAATACGGGAATATTTCTAACATGTAGAATTCAAAAAATTAATTTAAAATTAAAAATCTGAAAAAAATCAGCAAAGTACTTGATAAGTTACATAATTAAAATAGAATATCAGCAGAGCTTAAATGTTTGTATTTTATTGTATTTTTGCATTTTTATTTTTTGAAGGCATATGTGAATGATAAAAAGGACATGTGGATGACACAATGGGTATGTAAATATAACACAGTAAGTATGTGAATAACACAAACACAATAGGTATATTAATGAAATTTTTTAACCAGTAAACTGTTAGACATAATTTTTAAACATTGTACTGTCATAGTTTGGCTTTTCATTCATCCACGTGCCTTATATTGGGGCATGTGAATGACAATAGAAAAAGGGCATGTGAATGACAAAACACAAGTAATTGTGTTCTCAAAAAGTCATATCTGAATATTTTTCGGCTTCACTTCGAATTAGAACTCACAAATGTAAGCCTTAGGATTATTCATTGTCAAAATTTATTTACATGTACATTTTACATGCATTCTGTGGGGCATGTTAATGACAAAGATAAAAAACACTTGCCTTGAAAGTTGAGTTTAGCTTGCTTTTTATCAAAAAGTAATTGCAGAACAGCAAAATTAATCCTCATCCAGGAATAACAAGGTTCCATGCTTTGTTTTAAGATGTGTTGCCAGATTTTGAAATATAACATTTCAGAGAAAAATATCTATACTTTTTAGACATGTGGATGACTGATAATCGCTGGGACAAAGTTTAGATTAACTTTTAGAGATATTATTTTCATATTATTTTGCTTTTTTTGTGATTTACATCTTGCACACATTCATATTTATAAATAAAAAACTCTTGAGAAAAAAATTAATTATTTTTTTTAAATCTATATTCAATTGATTGTGAAAATGGCACCTATGGGACAGGGCATGTGGATGACATTTCAAGCTAATATCCATTTTTTTAAATGAATAATAATTAAATATTGACATTGTTGATAACGGAAATTATAGAACAAAAGACGCATAAAATATTCCCAAAATAGTTTTTTATTAAATTAAAAACAAAAAGAGCAATCAGTATGGAACACAAATTTGCCCATTTTTGTAGAATCACCCATATGCTAATTGTTTTAACATTAATGAACAAAAGTACAAAATTACTCTTCAATAAATCGTGAAATTAAATTCTTTAAAGTATGACTCATTTTACCCCACGCTATAGGGTAAAATGAGGCATTGACAACACATTTTCTAACCTATTTATCGGCATCAATATCTTGTTTTTTCCGAGATATTTCACGTCAAATGTCATAAGGAAAAGTCATTTGCATATATTGAGCAGTTTATTCACTGGTTGAATTAATATATTTTTTGCTGTCAAAGCCTGATTGTAAAAGTGCTCTTTTTTGACCCATTTTACCCCATCTTACCCTACAAGAGCATCACGTGCGGGACAATATGGAGGCTTCTTCACGGAATAAGCCTTAAAGCATTACAAAAATAAATAAATAAAACTAAGACACAAATCCAAAAACAAATTTTGCAAGTTTTGACTGATTTAGACTCACTCTCTCTTGGTGATAAAACGACGAAATCGACACAGAAGCTTCTCCGCTCGGACTCTGAGTCAGGGGAGGGTAAACTAAACTGTACTGAGCGGGAGATGAGGAGGTTGTTCTGCCTTTCAAAGGCAAAACGACGTGAGATGCTAAATAGGCAGACAATGCAGAGAGCGAACGAGGAGTGTCGTCTGTAGGAGCATTGATTTTGTGAAGGTGTGATGGCCTCGTGAATACCACAAGCAAGTCTGAAATAGATAATTGTATAAATGAATTTAAAATGAAAATAATGTGATAATGATTTTAAAATTCTTGTTTGAATACAAAAAGTTTTCAAACATCCCAAGTAGCATCAACTCATCAGATTTTGCTCGGCCGATCATCGAACTCCTCGTAAACTGATCCTGTAACGCACGATGACATCTTTCCTATCAGTATCTGGGCACGTTTTTCGATGAGCTACTTTTCATCGGAAAGCGATATCCTTCCGATCAACTTTCCCGATGAAAATAAGCAGAGCATCCAAAATTGATCCTAAATTCATCGGCACTGGACTGCACTGCTCGTAATTTGCTCCAAATCTCATCGTATTTTGAGCAAAACTCATCGGATTTTGCTGCTCGGATTCTGTTTGGCCGATGAGACATATTGGAGCAATTCCCGATGAGAACTCATCGAATCTGATCATCGGCCGATGAGAATTTCATCGGGTTTCGATGAATGGCCGATCATCGGCTGATGAGATTATGCTGCTAGGGATTATAACAATGTTAAAAATGTATGAATAGCAATAAAAAAGCTAGACAGGCCTATCATTTCAAGTTTTTTCAAGGGGGGAGGGGGAGATCAAAGGGTGCAAACACAATACGATTTCATCGGAAAACAACAAAAACCACACCCACTTATATGTAAATACATTGATTTCTCAGAGCAGGGTGAGGGAAGGGGATCTATTTTAAGCCTAAAATATATGTAAACCTTTCCAAGTAAGAGTTTTAAGCAGATAAAAAATGAAAAAAATTGTTAAAAAAAACTTGGGTATAAATGGGTTAAAACAGAGCTTTCCTTGAACAGAATAAAACATTTATTGTACTTAATTATACTATTATAAGCATACATGGTTTTATTTAATATGAAAACAAAACTTACTGGCTCCACAAAAACGAGCCCCTGATGTCCTTGGAAAGGGGAC
The DNA here is from genome assembly GCA_038373865.1 of Uloborus plumipes. Classification (NCBI taxonomy): domain Eukaryota; kingdom Metazoa; phylum Arthropoda; class Arachnida; order Araneae; family Uloboridae; genus Uloborus; species Uloborus plumipes. The sequence goes on from JAXGGA010008118.1 coordinate 38,209, forward strand.
ACTAACATCTTGAAAGCCATAATGTGATGCAGCATTAAACGATTGCTTTGTGGGATCCATATGGAAAGGACTTTCAGGTAAGTCTTGGGGTTGCTCATCTGTCTGAAATGAATACGTAAAAAATAAATAAGGAAATATAATATATCGCCGTTCCGGAAGAACAATGACGTAACTGAAAACATTTGTCAAATGCAAATACGTCACTGTTCTTCCGGAACAGCGATATAAGGACAAACAACAGAGTACTTATTAACCTTTTGGATCCGGGGGTTTCATATAGAAATTTTTCTTTCGACCCAGGTAGTACGACAGTTGAACCACAGATTTCTTTTCCATTGAAAAGAGAAGGTATAAACTGTCGTACCAGACGCATGAAACCTCGATAAAATCCCCGGCTCCAAAGGGTTCGAGTGAAAATTTCAACCCCGTCCTCTAAAGAAAAAAGATTTATGGTACAACATGTGTACCGCCCGGTTCCTAAAGGTACCGGAAAAAAACAAAAAAATTATGATCATTTAGTAAATAAAATAATAAGTTTCAAACTTAGGAAAAAAAATACATGCAATTTTTTCGGTGAACTAACAGGTTCAAAACATACAATATTAAAAGCTAACTATTTACGATAATTTCTAAATCATTTCAATTATTTGCAAATTCTTTGATTTATTAACACTATTCAATAACATAGATGCAGCATTTTTTTAACGTATAAAGCAATAGTTTCAAAAGTAATTTTATTGCCACGAATACTTTACAAGAAAAAATCCTTCAATTAATGTATTGAATTTCTCATTAAGTATTGTTTTAAAAACTACACCAGAAAGAATTAAGATTGGTGAAATGAAGCATATGTGCATGTTACAAAGACCATGGAATTTAGATGTAGCACACACTCTTTGAAATTAAAATTGGTTTTTAAGCAACTTTTATTTCAGTGTACATATAACATTTAAACTTCGTTATTGCCATAAAATTTTTTTACACCAGATAACTTCAAGTTAGCACTGTGATGGTGAAGTAAGAAAATAAAATGTTTCAATTAAAAAAAAGCATGACTTAAAAATATGGTGAGAGGTGAATAAAAATGTGTTAAATAGTAAGGGAAGGGAGGGAGGGGGGCAGAGGTTAATTTGATACTTAAAGTGATTTTTCTTGAAGCAGCTTAAAAGTATTTTCAAGAATACAAAAACTATTAACCCTTTGAATGGCCGCGACGTAAAATTCCGCTTTGTCATTGGGTGAATTTAATGTCAAAAAATTTTGGAAAAAAATACCAATAAAATTATTAACTTAATTTTTCAACTCAAGTTGAATTCAAAATATCTAACTTAACCCTTAGGAACCGGGCGGTACACATGTCGTACTATAAGTCTTTTTTCTTTAGAGGACGAATTTGAAATTTTCACTCGAACCCTTTGGAGCCGTGGATTTTTTCAAGGTTTCATACGTCTGGTACCACAGTTTAGACCTTCTCTTTTCAATGGAAAAGAAATCTGTGGTTCAACTGTCGTACTACCAGGGTTCCTAAAGTTTAATACATAGCGCTTAAAGGGTTAATTGTGCTCCCAAATATTTTATATTCTCCACATATTTTTATTAGCCTACTCTAATTCGTAAATGTGATAAAATAATGTAAGATTGAAAAAATAGGACTCAAATAAATGAAGAAAAGGATTATGAGAAAGATAAAGCTCAATTTGGAAAAACAGCTTTAACTTTATCTTTCTCATAGGGCTTTTCTTCATTTATTCGAGTCCTTTTCTCAATATTACATCAAAAACAGCTAGCATTCGATAATGAACTAAACCTGCTGTAATCAATTGTGCCTTTCGGATCCCTTTTGGCTTTGCCTATTGTTAGTTTTAAGCCTTTAAATCTTTTTAATTACAACCAGCTCCATATAAATACTTTGCATAATGTTTTACTAATCTTAAACTTCAGTTTGGCAACAGTCTTTAAAATTTACATACCTGATGCATTCTTGTGATTTTAAAGTAGTTGTGTAGTTGTACAGTTGATCCCATATTTTAATGTTTTAAGTGTCTTTTACGAAAATACTTTGATTTGTTCAATTGTTCACCGTTTTTACTTCATAGTCAAAATAAATTGTTTTTCAAGAATACTGTTGATCTCTGCTGAATTATTCAACACCTATGAGCATTGCTGCAAATTGAGAGGATAGATGATAGAATGCTGTCCTCTGAAATAGCTCTTTTGTTCTTAACCTTTAAAAACCGGGTGGTACACATGCTGTACCGCAAGTCTTTTTTCCTTTGAGGAAGGGGTTGAAATCTTCGCTTCTACCCTTTGGAACAGGGGATTTCTCCACGAGTTCATACCCCCTTACTGGGGGATTACGGATGTGTTTTCGAGTTGCAAAGTCATAAAACCTAAGTGCTTGGGGTTGCAAATTCCCATTTTCAGAGGAAAAGGGATCTACGGTTCAACACTTGTACCACTCGTCTCGAAAGGAAAACTTCTATACGAATAGTACGGATCCAAAAGGTTAATAGTAAAAATAATGCAAATTAATTGCAAAAATAAGTGTTAAGACCACCTTTCTGTTAGTAGGTCCCCTCAAACCCTACGGCGAGTTCCCTAAAGTGTTTTTATCTAACTACAGCACTGACTACAAGTAAAGGGTGAAAAAGTGCATACTTTTTTGCCATGTTCGGTCACAGTTTTGTTCTTATGAACCTTACTCTTGTGACAGAAAAAAAAATTACGTTTCTCATACCCAAAGTCTTTTACATTTTGCTTCAAGTAAAACTGAATAAAACTGTATTTCATCATTAAAACTAGGGATGCACCGATTAATCGGCAGTACCGATTAATCGGCCATAATCGGCCACTCTGCCGATTATTAATAATCGCCAAAATCTTGCCGATTAATCGGCGAATTTTTAAATTTTTTATATTATCTTTTAAAGTATACCTTCACCAAGAAACTATGACAAATTGTTTTATTAACAGTAAATAAATGTAATTTTCTGAAATCCTTACTATAACATACAGTGTGTACAGAGTAAAAACAAAACAGATAGTTCATAGAAAACGTAAAACTGATTGGAATATTAAAAGATAACCCTCTGCAAATTCATGAAATTTTAAATTGGAATTCAAAAACATGAATATTTCATTTCATTTATAAGCAGTCAAATTTTGCTGATCAACCGGCGGAAAAGATGTTTTAACCATTGGTAATGCCTGACTTTTTTTTTCCAAAGATATTTTGTATACTGGTTACAAACAGTGTTTAATGGACAGGAAAAATAATTTAAAAAAAATATTATGTAGAAAATAATTTTTTTATTAAGGAAAGAAAAATCGTCCCTTCAAAGTTACGATAGACCCGAGAGGGTACATACTTTTTTTACTAAAAAAATTTTCTGCCTATTATATAATATTTAAAAAGGCATTTTACAAGAAGAAATAAAAGCAGCAATTAACATAAACTGGGAAGCTGGGAATAACTTTGAAAACTTAGCTTTTTTGCTTGAGATTGTGAACGATGTCATTTTTGATAAAGATCATTTTCAAACTGTTACAGAACACACTTTACAATGGTTATGTGCTGCAATCTGTTAATAACGAACTGAAACAATACCAAGGTACTAACTGAACACTATTATTTGGTTGAAATGTTCATTTTGCAGAAATTCAGACCCTTTTTTGGACCGTCCCTAAAAAGGGGCGCTAGGCATTAATGGATTAAATAAAATTAATTCAACGATTTTTGAAAACAGTATTACGATGGATAAATTTATAAACAAGAAATGAATAATTTTCTGCAAACAAGAATTACACGTTTTACGAAAGTGTAATGAGTAAAAACAAAACAAATAATTCAAAGAATGAAATACAAATAATAATAATAATAATAATAAATTGCCTCTCAGTTGATATAAATGATTTGATAATTTAATATTCCTATTCTGAATAAATCTACACTTATAGACAATGTTGCTACATTTTTCATGTCTCGATATTTTTCTCTTTAGCCTATTGCTTTTAAATAACCTCTAATTTTCAAAGAACAAGTCCTGAATTAAATGGCTACTTATAGTTGAAAATTAAATTAAAATTAACAACACCCCTAAATTAAAGTGCTCATCACAGCCCCCCCATTTGTTTCAATAACTATTATGTCTAGTGTGTTAATGTAATTTTACTTACAAAAATATTTTAAAAATTTCAAAGAAAGTTGATAAAATTTTGAAATTATTTAACATGGAAAAATGGATAAAAACAAATCTTTTGTCAAAAACCAAATAAGTAACCATTTTTAAAAATCGGAATTGTATTAGAAAGGGTAAAAACAGTGAGAGTGAAATTGGTAATATTAAAAATAATAAACCCGAACATTAATCGGCTCTGCCAATTAATCGGCCAATTCTCATTCGCCGATTAATCTGTAATCGGTAATCGGCCAATTTGCTTATCGGTGCATCCCTAATTAAAACCTCTAAAAAATAACAGCTTAAGAGAAAGACATTATGCATAAAGAATATAACAGAAAAATGAAAACTACAGTACCAAGTTAAATGAAACTAGTCAAATTTCTCGTAAATGATGCTAATACAAATCAAAACTCGATATTTTTGCAGATTTGATTCTAATTAATAAAAAATATTGTGTGCTACCTTTACAAGTTCGGCAAGAAATCTTCAGAAATTTTGCAGATTTCTGTCAAAATGTTTCCATTACTTTCAAGATATCTGTAGAAACTCTACAGAATTACTCAACTCCCATGGAAGTTATCATTTGAAATCGATTCAGAAGCTTTGAAAACTGCCAATTAAAGAACATATTTAAGGGGGGGGGGTCATTTTACTGAATATTTCTCTTTTGTGAAAATGTTGATGAACAGTGGTGTGAGCTGAAAGAAGAAAAAGGGTGAGAGGGAGGTCCGAAACCCATGGACTATTCACTTGGCTACGTCTTTGAAGGTATCAAAACATTTTAGTTAGAATGATTTCACTATTTCTCTATCAAATAAGAAAGAAATTTACTATTAAAGTGTCCAAGGTGCTAACAACTTGACGAAGGCAGGGCTCCAGGCAATTTCTATTCCTCTTAACTTGCTGCTGTGACATCATTTTTAAGACCTGTTACAGGGGGGAAAAACATTTATAAAACTCTGCTACAAAAAAATGCGATAAAGGCTTGTGGTTTAAATTAGATAGAATAAAATACAAAATTTCATTAACTAAAGTAAAAAAGTAAAACTAAATCAAAATAACATAAAAAAAACAGTGAAACTTTTTTTTACAATGAATAATTTTCTCCAGTACACAAATTGTCAGAAATAAAAGCTCTAAAAAATTCCTTGATTTCAAGATAATATTTGAAACTTCCCCAGGTATGATGAATTTTGTACTGTGTGTTGATGTTTAATAGAAAGTGACAGAAGCAATTTAGCCCCTAATCATTCATTTTTACATTACTAGATACAAAATCTTTGCAATTTTCAATTCCGATTCCAAATTAAATTAATCACCCATTTCAACTTGCATTAGAAATTTAAAACATAAGTAACTAAGACTTTTCATAGAATAGTTTTGGTAAGCCTCAAAAGAAAGAAAGTTGAAACTAAAACATCTTTCTATGAAAAATGTATAGTTAAAAAATGCTTAACACAACTTTCATTGATTAAAATATTTCAATACACAATTTTAATCATTGATATAGTACATAAAAGTGATATAAAGCTCTCTTATTATTATTACTATTTCTGTATTTCTTGGCACAATTTTGTATTTTTCTTATGCAGTTGTTTACGAAAATTCTCCCGAACAAAACTTGAAAAATGATAATAAAACTGTAGCATAATGATACACTTGAATGGGATTACAATTTAAAATTGACATTGCAGTTATTGTTTACGGCAATAATTATGAATGTTTCTACAAAATTATGATTTTAAAACAATAATGACGTTTTTTATTCGAAAATTTATTACTGCTTTCATTTTTATGACAATACTATTTTCTTTCTTCATGAGAAAAAAAACATAAAAACAATGAGTTTTGAAGAATAAACATCAACAACACTAGGTTTCTCATTTCTCTCAAATCACAATAGTTGTGAAAACGATAGTAGTTATGAAAAAAGTACACAAAAACTGCGTAAACTCATATGAATACTTTTAGAATTAAATATAACATTACCCTGAGAACTTCATTTCTCATGTCCTCATCAATATTGGTTCCTTTACAAAACTCGAAGGACGGTGGGTTGTTAAATGGATACGTCGTTGGAAAGAATAATTTCAGGGTGACAACATATTTCCCATTGTGTATAGTCACCGTACAAGATCTTTTTGATGCATCCATCTGTAAAAAAAGAGAACAAAAAATCAGGGAGGGACTTAGACAGGACTGTCATTTCGAATTTTTCCAGGGGGGGGGGGGCAGGGCAAAGAGTGTATACACAATGTAAATTTACCAAAATATGGCAAAAAACATGTCTACTTACATGTAAATTAATTTTCCAAAATCAGGGTGGGGGGTGCAATTGAGACCCCCCCCCTGAACCACGAAATGACGGGCCTGGACTTAGATTCAATTTTTTTGATTGGAGGAATACTCTCTTCCAAGAAAGAATTATTACCCATTTGTAAGGCTCGACCGATGGCATTTTTTGGCCGATACCGATTGTTCAAAGTTGGCCGATGGCCGATTTTTTTACTCTTCCATCAGCCGATGGCCGATGGTTAAAAAAGATCAAATGATTAGAAAAATAAATGTTTTATAAGAGATTTGATGTGTCATACCCAAGTAGCATCAACTCATCTGATTTTGCTTGGCCAATGATCGAAATCCTCGTAAACTGATCCCGTAACGCACAATGACATCATTCCGATCAGTATCCGAACACGGTTTTCGATGAGCTACTTTTCATCGGAAAGTGATATCTTCCTATCAACTTTCCCGATGAAAATAAGTCGAGCATCCAAAATTGATCCTAAATTCATCAACACGGGACTGCACTGCTCGTAAATTGCTCCAAATCTCATCGTATTTCGAGTGAAACTCATCGGATTTTGCTGCTCGGATTCTGTTTGGCCGATGAGACATATTGGAGCAATTCCTGGTGAGAACTCATCGAATCCGATCATCGGTCGATACGAATTTCATCGGGTTTCGATGAATGGCCGATCATCGGCCGATGAGATTATGCTGCTAGGGTATATTCATTTCATCCTACTTCTTTTTCAGTCATTCAGATTTCGGGCTTAAATTTCTATTTTACTACCACTAGACAAAAATTATATGAGAGAGAGAGAAAGACGCAGTAAGTTGAGAACTCATTCATGCCATTTTTTACTGGGTGTAGTCATGCAGATACTTTCTTAGCTGCAATCCGATTTTTCTTTCTCTCTTTTTGACTAATCAATTTTAATTTCAATGCAGACTAATATCATAAATTGATGAAAACTGGGTGATATAATTGCAAAGTGTTTTATAAGTAACAAAGAAAGATACAACAAAGATAGAGAAAAAAATAAGATGCTGAATTCGGTATCGGCTGGGCGATATTTGACAAAATTCCCATTAAAATTGTCGATATTTGTAACATCTGCAAAGTAATTCCGCATCGGTTCGCAATGAACTCTTTTATTCGTGAATTAAGTTCCACCTACATGTACGAAAACGTTCGAGATAAAAATTTGAAACGGCAACTGCTTTATTGTTTAACATAAAAAAAAAGACTTCAGCAATAATATGTGGATTTAGATACACCAAACTTGGTAAAAGAACTTCCCATTATGTTGTTTAATCATAAAAAAAAGTGAACCAGTCAACAAATTACGCTGTGTGAGTGGAAAAGTTCTTTAAGATATTTTTAAACCACAAAGTTAAACAAAACGAAAAGTTCTGTCAAGAACTAAACGAGCCTACTTTTCCGTACATCAACATCGGTATTCTAGTATCTGATCAATATTCTTTTAATTATCTGAGATTCTATAAACCTACTAATTTCTAAAAACCAAATATGCAGATTTCATCTGATGAACTAGGAACTTAAAAAGTAAATAACAAAAAAAAAATAATAATAATAAAGTTGTTGCATCTTTTAAGCAATGCAGTTTTTATAGTTCTTTCGTAGAAAAATTAATTAATTGTTTTGAAAAAAAGAATTAAAAATAGGAAGTAAATCAAAAATTCAAAACACATTTTATCAAAAAAAAAAAAAACTCGTTCCTAAAAAAATGTCTCAAATTTTATCTTTAATTCGTTGCCAATAATTAAAAACAACTAATTGATTAAATAAATAATAAATGTTCTCTTAAATGAGTAATTTTTATTAGACAAAAAATCGTCTGCAAAAAAAAAAAAAATAATAATAATAATAATAAGTAAAACAAATGAATAAACAAAGAAAACAATCGTCTGCACGGTTATTTCTTTAAAGAGTAGGAGTCAGTCATTTTTTCCCAGCCTGCATTTCTGCAATGTGTGCTTTTGCTGAGTCAGAGTTAGAGTCAAGGATTCAGAGTTGGAGTTGAAAAGTCGAAGTCATCAATCGCAATCGATAGATAGGGTCAGAGTAAAAGGCACAAACATTCTAATAGTACGACTCTGTCTTTTTTTCCGAGCCTGTATTTCTACCATAGGGGCGGAGTTGGAGTCGAAGATTCGGTGTTGGAGTCCATTTAAAAAAAATAGTTTCGTCAGTCGAAGTCGAAAGCTCTAAAATTATAATGGTAGAAGTGGGTCATTTTCTTCTGAGCCTGCATTTCTGCCATGTTTGTGGAGTCGGAGTCAAGGAGTCGGAAGCAGAGTTCTCATTGCAGCTTATTCAGAATAGTACTTTACATACATTATTTATCAAAACCATTTCCTAACAAAATTAGTTTGAAGGAAATCCGCCTTTAAGTTCAGGATCTACATTAAACTTAAATTTCTCAGTAGGTGCAATGTTAAGTCTTTTTCTGAAAGGTTCAATATTGAAAGAAAAATGGTTCAAATCAAAAAACGAAATATGGGAATAAGGTGTCCTCGCCGAGATCTTTCGAACAAAAAAAAGTTTATTCAATTCGGACGGTTCACTCAATAGTTATTTGGGTGACAGCTTTTTTGAACGATTCAATGTTTAACGAAAAATTGTTTAAATCGGAAATTTAAATAAGGGAATGAAGTATCCTTGATAAGGTCTTTCGAACAAAAAAAGTGTGTTCAAATTAGTATCAAGTTAGTGTGTTCAAGTTAGTATCGCGGGACAGGTTGTTTGAATGGTTCAAAGTTGCACCAAAAATTGTTCAAATGAAAAATCAAATATGGGAATGAGCTGTACTCGCCAAGATATTTCCAACAACAAAAAAAAGTTTGTTCAAATCGGAATGTTCATTCAAAAGTTATTAGGGTTCAATCAGACCGACACACTTATTCCCCATCTCAAAACATTACTTTCCAAATTTTAATTTTTCGATTTTTTAAAAATGTTTTTATTTCTGTTTGACTTTTTTGGACCTGGTGATAATTTAATGATACATCAAACCACTTTTAATGCTTTTTTCGTTTTTTTTTCTTTTTAACCGGAAAGTAGGCCGCTAGAAAGGCAACAGATAAATTACACACTAAGTCATAGCCTGAATTTCGCTATACTTAAAATGTATGAACAGAAATGTTTCCATGTTCGTTAAAAGCTGCGACACTTACATAACTTATTTTATTGAAAAATAAATAACCATGAAAAAAAAAAGTCAACTTGATCGGTTTTTTTCTTTTGCTACTTTTGCTCCTAGTTTGATTTTTTATTTTGCTGAATCTTGCATCAAAATGACATTCTTTTTTTTTTTTTCAGTCGCGCTAAAATTGTAATTTTCCTGCTTCAGCCTGCTCTAAAGGCGAAACTCCACATCACCGGAAAACCGAAAACGTAAACTGAAACGGAAAACGTACGATTTTCCGTTCCGTTGTATTTCCGATCAACAGGCCGGAAATTCATGCGCGGAATCCTGCAGCGCCATCTGTTAAATGATTCTAAACATTCACTTTGTTTTTGTGTGTTTTCGGCGGCAAAAATGGATGAAAGAGAGAAAAGAGATTTTGCAATGATGAGTTTGCATTTTCTAAATGTAGCCGCGTTGCATTTGGACAAAAAATTGATCTCCAAACGAAAACACTCTGTTTGGGTGAGGTCAATATTTGAAAAGCGTGAAAGATATGGTTTGCACTCTACATTAATAAGGGAGCTGAGAGCAAACGAGCAAGCATATTATTTCGAGTAAGTTAATTTTCAACTGTCTTTTTTTCTCCGAATATTTTCCTACACATGTGAACTTGAATACTTAATAAACATTTTTTGCAGTTTCATGAGGATGACATCTAATGTGTTTGACGAAATTCTGAAAGTTGTATCTCCGCTAATAGAGAAACAAAACACATTTTGGAGAAAAAGCATATCTGCGGCTGAGAGACTCTCTTTAACACTAAGGTAAATTTCGTAATTTTATTTTACATTTAATTGTTGAACAGAATTTGATAATAAAATAAACTAAATAGAGCCATATAATTACTTCTTATGGGTGTCAAATCATGACAGTTTAGAACGGCCCGTTACAGACCTGAATGAAACTTGGTACATCACAGGGGCTTAGGAACCGGGGGAGCTCAGGCTAACCCCTGAAATATTTCAAGGCAGCTCAGCTCCCCTGGAAAAATTCTCTCACTACAACTTTTTACAGTACATTATTTACCTCAAACTTGATTTTAAAAGAATGTTGGCCTGAACCCTTTTTTCTTGTTGTTCAGACCTCTGGATTTCAGAAAAAAGAGAATTGACAAAAGTTAAAATCAAGTTTTTTTGCACCGATAGCGGTGTTTCCTGCCCACTCTTATTACCTTGAGCCCGTCTTTCGAGAGCAGCATTTATCTTTCTAGAAGAAATCTCGACATGGTACATTTTTCAACGACTGTTGATTATAGGTCAGCTAATTATGTGCCCTCCCCTCCTCTTCCCAATCCTCTTTCGTTCCCTTCCCCCTATTCATTTTTGTTTCCTTCGCCTACAAATAAGAAAATCTTCAAAGTTTCACTTCGCCGAACCCCAATCTTCCGCCTAAATCATTTTAGATGTTCCTCATCACAGAACATCTAAAACACTCAAATAAATCATCTGACACTCAAATAAATTTTAAGATTTTGAAAAAAAGCACTAGTTCAGTTATAAAATTCCCCCTCCCCCAATTATATTTTAAAATGTATTTAATCAATCAAATGTTATATTTTATGTTTTATTTTCAGTATCACCCAACCACTCTTTTTTATTTGTTACAATTTTTACTCGTTCAGGCAAAGAAGTTTTACCCCCTAGTTTTAGAAAGTTGCTACGCCACTGGTGGTACATGAAGAGATTTAACCCAGTCATGAATGAAAACAATTGAAAAATTTTTTTCTTTGACCTCATTTAAAAGTCTTTAACTATTAATTATTCAAATTTTCATTAAAAAAAACTGCACTTAGAGACATTTAATCCTCATTTTCTCAGAAAATATAAAAGATAAACTTGAAATTGGTCTTGTCTTTTAATCAGCTTTAATTTGGTGTGCAACTTAATAAAATTGAAAAATATCAACTTAAATGTTAATTGAATTAAATTAAAATTTCTCAAAAATGAACTTATAAAATTCTGAAAAAAAATCACAAAATTACTTTGATATTATCATCTTGTATCTCACTAAGTTCCATAATGGAATCAGGAAAAACAGGGAGGGAGGACAAGTATCACATATGTATCAAAAATGCCGCTTTGTTGACATTTAGCTTTCTGATAGATTGATCAAGTATTACCCAAAAGTTCAACTATCAGCACAGAAAACGATAAATAACCTGCTAATAGTAATGTCAAACCTTCTAATAACTCGCATAAAAATCGAATGAAATTAACAGCTGACTTAAACCCTGCATTAGTCGAAATCATGCAATATAAATTATGGTGACAAAATATGGGTGCAACTAATGTCACTTTAGTACAGCACGTAATTTTTTTTCTGGTAATAAATAATAATGATTTGCCAATAAAATGAGTTTTTTTTCTTAAAAGGCTAGTGTTTTTGATGATTATTTGTACTGATTACTGTGGCTAATGTTTTTTACTAGAATTTATTTTTCTCATTATGTTTTCAGATTTTTAGCCACAGGAGAATCATTCAGAAGTTTAAGCTTCTCATTCCGAATTGGCAGAAGCACAGTCCGGAAAATTATTCCTGAAACTTGTGAAGCAATTTGGAAGTGTTTCAAGAAGCAGTGCCTCCCTTTTCCGAGAACAGTTGAGGAATGGCAAAATATTGCAGCAAACTTCGAAGAAAAATGGCAGCTGCCACATTGTTGTGGAGCCATCGATGGAAAGCATGTGCTAAGAGACTGTCCGTCAAATACTGGCAGCCTCAACTTCAATTACAAAAGGACTTACAGCACTGTTTTATTAGCAGTGGCAGATGCCAATTATAAATTTATCATGATAGATTATGGTCATTATGGCAGTGAATCTGATGGTGGAATTTTTAGCAAAACAACATTCGGTCAATTATTGATCCAAAATAAGCTGAAATTTCCTTCACCAGATCCACTTCCAAAGTCAAACATAATCTTCCCCTATTTCATTGTCGGGGATGAGGCTTTTCCTCTGAGGTGTAATTTGTTACGTCCTTTTCCAAGAAGTTCAACTATCGCCAACGAAATCAGTTACAATAAGAGAATTTGCAGAGGCAGAAGAGTTGTGGAAAATGCATTTGGCATTTTAGCTGCCAGATTTAGGATGTTTAGGCGTCCGTTAAATTATAGTGACAGTTGTGTTAAATACATGGTGTTAGCATCATGTGTTTTGCACAACATGTTAGTTGAAAAATCTCCCGCGTATTGCCCTGTTGGGGAAAAAAGGCTACATGTTATGCGGAAAAAATCAAAATTTGAAAATCTAAATAACAAGTTCAGTAGCTACATGTATAAAAAGGAAGCAAAATGCTTGAGAGACAAGTATAAAAGTTATTTATGCAATGAAGGCAAAGTTTCATGGCAATGAAAATTTTTCAGATAATTTCCAGTTCTAGAAAAAATTACAACGTTAAGAAGGTACAAATAAGCAGGGATACTGCAGACACGTGTTTTGGCGTTACAGTATCCCTGCTTATTTATGCCTTCTTAAGGTTGTAACTTTCTGTATTTTAAAAATATTTAAGAAAGTATTTATATTTTAAGGTGAATCAGTTGGTCAGCTAGTAATTAATGCAGAGCTGAATTTGTCATGAGCAGAATTGCTCACTTATTTCTATTTTTGAATAAAAATTTGGACATTGAAATGAATTGACAATTCATTGAGCAAAAAACAAATTCTGTTTCTTGTTCTCCATTACATCGGTTACAATCTTACTTTATACATTTAAATATTCTTTCAAGCCATGGAATTTTTTAAAAATAAATCATACTTTAATGCGAGTTGTTCAATTAATAAAAAAAGATTTGAGAACTGGGCTTTAACAAAGATAAATAAATAATTAGTTTTATATCCTAAAATATTGATAAATGCTGTAAAATATACCATACTCTTTAAGGATTATACAGTGGAATCACTTGTTCATAAGTAGCTATTCTCCACTTTAGTTAATTTCATTTCTTCCCAATTGTTTAAGCTTTCCATATTGGCAAAGTTTAATATTGTAATACATCAGATTAAAAAAAATAATAATAAATAAATAAATAATAATGAAATACCTACTGTTTCAATATATAAACAAGAAAACACTGCAAATTATGCATATATTTTGTGCTTTAGAGGGCTGTCTGCATCTGTAGTTTAGATAATGACAAAAACATTTAAAATCATGTACACATCAACACTTAAAATCATGTACATCACTGTAACTTAATATGTAAACGTCACATGTCTAGGAAATATATTTTTTAATGAATAAAAGAGCATAAAATAAAAAATTAGTTTATTTAAAATTTACAAATCTTCGAGCTCTAACTCCTGCACAATAAGCTCCAATTTATGCATGGCCCTTATTTGTTTTTTTTGTTCAAAATTTTTGAGTCTTGATTCCAACAGATTACAGAATCTGTGCACAATATCATGCTTCTCATCATCTCTTTTCGAGAAGTAGCTCGAGATGACCTTACTCGTCTCCCTGACCTCATTGGCCACTAAATTCGTCTCCTCGGCCTTCCTCTTCATTTGTTTACTGGTCCTGAAATGTAAATATGTTTGTTAACAAACTAAGCAGATAACTGCATAAGTTGGGTCAGTTACAGATCATGTTTCACAACAGGATTGCATCTCCAAGCTTAGACAAAATTAAAATACTTTTTTTTTCTCTTTCAAATGGGGCTCCAGTAGAGGCACAACCATTTGCAGACCTAGTGCGATCGCCCAATTAAGCATCCATTCTTTCACCACGAGAATTTTGACGCCCAGACTTCTATGCTTAGCAATACAGTATAAAGCTTATATTATACTTTTAGTTGAATATGTATTTGTTTAAGTATTTAGTTTTTTTTCCCACCTTTGGTTTTTCTGGCATGCTGGCAAGGGTTAGGAAAAATGTAGTCGCCCAAAAATTTTATGGCATGCTGGCATACGTGAGGTAATACAGTAAGTCAGTAGTATAGTATAAAGGAAAAATTTACCTTCGAGCGGGGGTGCTTGGAGCAGGGGTGCTTGGAGCGGGGGTGCTGGATGAATTGAGCCCTGCCGTACCGAGAGCTAGCAGCTCCTCGTCGGATTCAACACTTCCATCCGAATCATCGTTATATTCAATGCTGTATATACTAAAATGTAAAAGTATTTTCAATATCTCATTCAGTAATTATAAAACAGAAAGAAGTCCCTCCCCCGGTGAACATTTATCAAAATATATAATAATGCTCACTACTTACTTTTGAGATTCAGAGAGATCATTTGTCTCTTGAGTGGAACAGCCTATCTCATCCAAATTTGTTCCCACATCTTCCATGTTTCCAAATGTTCTAAAAATGTACAAATAATAATAATAAATAGAAAAATATTTCATTTAAGAAATTATATTCAGTTCATTGATTCATTGTAAACCTATAAATTTGCTATTACAAACATATAAATCAGATACTTCTGGGTAATGGTCCGCATAATCTGGCAATAAGTCATGAAGTGAAAAATCGAAGGATCAACTTCTAACGTCAATCCATTGCATGATTTCACAAATTAGTGATCAACAATTAGATGAACATCTCAAGTGAAATTCACAAAAGAACTTAAGAAACAAATAAATTTGTCAAGTGATTTCATGCAACAAATTAGGCGTATCCCAGCTAAGACAGGGAATTCTATGCATAGAAATTTCAAAAAATATTTGCCAAGCAGCACTTTGGTCAAGTATTGAATACTCCTACACCTCTTATTCAGCCTGGGCATCTTATTCAGCAGCTGTATACTAATAGAGAACTAGATTGTCTCATTCAAAATTGATTACCTCATCTATAGCACATGTTTCCAACTCGACTACTAGTTATCAGCATTAGAAATCATTAAAAAAATCTTGCTGGTCCTTCAGACTAGTGATCATGAATATGTACCGATTCAAAGAGAACATCCCTGGTCCCTGTTAAATAACTAACCACATTTTGTATTTCTAAAAAAAATGGCAGTTCCCTCTCATTTTTTTATTGTGGTCGGAGGCAAATTTTACTGGTCTAAGACCAGCATTAATTTTGAGCGCTGGTTACTACTAAAAATATTTTTGATTCCGACAAAAAGGAATTTACTAAACATAAAGAGCTCGCAAAGAGCAAGTATTTTATAATGAATCAGACTGAGATATAGACAGATTGAGTGTCAAGTACGCGATATGATACGTTTTGCACCACAATTCAAAATACAAAGATTTTGGTAAAAAATATTTCATAGCATTTACTCATTTTTCTTTACCCAAAGTAGCTACCATCTTTTTCGTACCACAATACATATGACCTAATTTTACTTCTATTCACTAAATACCCCAAAGTTCAATTTGCAGATCCACGGTATACTAAAGTTGGAATCTTAAGTTTTCAAATTATTTCAAATAAATTGGAATATGATTTAAAGATTATTTGTTCTCCATTCTTCTTCAGAATACTTTGGACATTTCAGTCAGAACCCAGGGTCTTGGACCAGGCCTGGCTTGTATTCGCAGCTGCTCTCGACAGCCCTGATTAATATGCGATACTGAAATGTAGTTGCACACAAATGCATTCATGCTTCTGGCCTAGTAGCCATAACTTTTATTCTGTATTGGTTTTATGCTGTATTTTTTTTAATCAAAATAATACATATAGAAATACAGATGCATTTTACAAATAAGACAATTATAAATTGCCTAAAAATTTCATAACCTTGAACAATATTAAATTTTACAGCAATTCGGTGTTGGCCGAGTACCAAGTACTCTGAAAATTGGTAGGCAGAGTGCTGAGTATTTATAGAGTACTTGGTACAACACTAATCAGGTCCCACAAAGAATATGTGGTCAGTGCAAATTGTATCGAAAAACAAAAAGCATGCTCACATAGAGATAAATTGAGTTCATAAAGCCTATTGTTTCGGGACAATTACCTTCTCCAATGCATTTAAATGAAAGGCTTGCGTTCTACAAATTATCATTTCCAAATTAGCAGAATTTTAAGTAAACAGATTTTAAACGGTTGAATTCAAAAATTATAGGTCTAGGTTGATTAAAAAAATTCAAGAAAGTAAAACATTTTTTTCATTTAGAAAAAAAGCAGCTGTGAATGTATTAATCAATCTAATTCAAGGAATGAAAGACATATCTACAAATTTTGTATAAAACAACAAACCTTGCATTTTCTGTCGTGTGGGCAGACAAAATCGAATCCATTTGTATAAATAAATTCCATTTTGGAGCATACACTTCCAGCGCTCCTCGTCCCGTCCCAAGACTATCTCGGACTTTCCTTTTTTCTTTTGTGTAACGGTCCCGTTGCACTTTCCATTTTTGCTCAGCGTCAGGACCTGAAAAAAATTAAATTTTATTGCAATAGATTGTTGATTGATTGCATGTAAACGCATAGCTTATAACTATTCAAATCCAGAGAATAAAAAATGTTCGACTTACCGTTGACACCGAATTTGGAGCCAATCGCATGCCACAGGCTTTTTTCAGAGTCACATCCTTAAAATCTTTTCTTTTTTTGTCGAATAAGCAAGGATATTTCCTTACTTCTTCCAAAAACAATTCTAAGTTGAACTTTACGTAGCTGGCCGCCATTGCTAAAATGTTTACAATTTGAAGACGAGCTCCTATTGGCTATTACGAAGCGGAATCCGCTGCCAGAAACAGAAAAAGTTAAAAATGTTTCAACTCTTGATTCTGTCGCGTTTCCGCCGATCGGAAACGGAAACAACCGGAAGTGCGAAGATTTTTCTGTTTCCGTTGTCGGTTTCCGACGACTTTCCGGTGATGTGGAGTCGCGGCTTAAGACGGTGTTTTTTTTCCTCCAGTATGCTCCAAAATAATTATTTTTCCTCTCCAAAACAGAATTTTAACTGCTCCGAAATTGTATCCATCGTATCCCGCCCCTAATATAGTTTAAATAACTTGAGTAATGACAAAATGATAGTAAGTTATAGAGGCCGTCGACATATTTCCAATTGTAATCTTTTAATGAAAATATCTCATAGATTATCATAGAACAGTAGAGAAAAATGCGTAGGCAGGCGAACTATGCTTCTAATATAAAGATGCGGTAAAAGATATCAGGGGGGGGGGTTAAATAATTGCAATGAAAAGGCACGCTAGCATTTAAAAGTGCAAAGGTAAAATGATATGAGTTCAAGCGAGATATAGTAAATAATACACAAATTATCAGTATCGTAGTGCAAGATGGGAATGGCACACATTCAATATTACAATTCTGCATTAAACTAATAGGTAAAATCTGAAACAGCATAATCCTTCCTAATAGTGGACACCTCCCAATAACGGACAAACCTTCCGGTTCCGTTATTCGGAGGTTTTACTGTAATTCTTAAAATTCGCACCAAAGGAAACTGTTGTGAACATTTCGGTATCTGCCCGATTCGGAAAATTCCAAAACCCAGAACTGTGTTAGTCCCCTTTGCTGCCCGATTTCAAGCCACGTGCTGAACATACTTTTAATTGTGAAGTAAAAAATAGAGAAAAAAGAATTCCCTCAGAAAAAAAAAAAAACATCGGCCTTGCATCGGCATATAGATATTTTTGAGGCCGATGGGCCGATGTTTTTTCCATTTTAGCATTGGCGGCCGATGCCGATGGCTGATGGAAAAAATTTCAACCATCGGCGTTGATACATCGGCCTGGCCGATGCATCGGTCGAGCCTTACCCATTTCTTCACTTAACTTAATTTTTCCCCTTATTAATCTCTATATATTAAAAAAAAAGTAAGCTCAAAGATATTATGAAAGGATGTTTGTGGCTGGCCTGCGTCCAGGCGGCCCCATAGCACCTACAGATTTGAAAGTTGGTACAAAATTAGTTCGAGCCCCGTAGATTTGCACCTGGGAGTCATTTTTCTTAATTTTGAATCAGTTTTTTTTAAATTAATTTTTAATCATAAATTTTACATATTTCACCAAATTAGGGGACAAAAAAATCCCCCCCACCTCCTGTTGTTACATACTGTTGGAAAGATATTATTTTTCTGGAAAAGAAGATGTTTGTTCCATTTCTCTATGTTAATTATAACAGGAGATAAAAGGGATTTTAATTTTGCCATTTTTCAAGGCTCACCTCCAGCAAAATTATATTACATTCAACCAAACTGGTCCAAAACGTTTTCAACAAGGTCGTGTTCGATCAGCAATATCGGTAACTCTTCGTTTTGCTTATTGCTCGTCTAAATTCAACAAAATAAACACGATTGCTTTTGTGGCATATTTTGTAAATTTTTTTTTTTTAACATGTAAGAAAGGTTTTTATTATTCTTACTGATTTCACACGAATTACATTGCGAGTCATTTTTTTGTTCTGTGAGGGACTGGATTTTCTGTTAGGGCTAGATATTTTACTATGTTTTTTAATTATGACTATCTACTTATATTAAAAACTGAGTATCTTTCTCACTATCTTTCTTTCTAACTATCTTTCTTTCTAACTATCTTTCTTTCTATGTCACGCTTCTTTCTCCTGAACGCCAATGAACTGAAAGTCGAACCAGGTACCGATAGATAGGTAATTTTTCAGGCTTCATTAGTTTCAATTGATATAATTATACGATTTTAATTAGCGAAGATATCAATTAATAAGTAGTCAAGTTTAAAGCGATTAAGCCTAATAAATGATTAAATATGAAATCCATTCTTGCAAACCGTCGTTGCTATGAAACAGTGATAACAATGATAATGAGAATTTTGAATGAAGGCTTAACTAAATCAAACACGAAACTCATAAGCGGGCCACTTACGTAGAATTTTTATCGCTAGCTACTGGTAATATTTTGAAACATTTATTTGTTGAAGAGCCATCTACTTATATTAAAAACTGAGTATCTATGTCTGCTTTTTTCCTTTGAGCGAGCTGAACTTACTGAAACTTTCCTCACCATCTTGAAGGCGTGAAGCATCTCAATAATTCGAATGATTTTTTTTATATAGGAAAAAAGTAAAGGCGTGAAGCGCCTGTAAGCGAGCCGCCTTGGCGGGGAGTAGTTTCTTTAAATTTTTTTCTCACTACTTTCAGGGCACGAAGTGCCCGTGCAACGCCGGGCCACGTGCGTGGTATGTCTTGAAATCGAATGAACATTAAATTATATCAAATAATATAACTTCAGAATGAGGTAAAAGTTAGAGAGGGGGGACGTTATGCATCAACATGCCGCAGGAAGCTAATCTAGCTGCCCTGGCAGCTAGTCTACTTATATTAAAAACTGAGTATCTTTCTCACTATCTTTCTTTCTAACTATCTTTCTTTCTAACTATCTTTCTATCTTTCTATGTCACGCTTCTTTCTCCTGAACGCCAATGAACTGAAAGTCGAACCAGGTACCGATAGATAGGTAATTTTTCAGGCTTCATTAGTTTCAATTGATATAATTATACGATTTTAATTAGCGAAGATATCAATTAATAAGTAGTCAAATTTAAAGCGATTAAGCCTAATAAATGATTAAATATGAAATCCATTCTTGCAAACCGTCGTTGCTATGAAACAGTGATAACAATGATAATGAGAATTTTGAATGAAGGCTTAACTAAATCAAACACGAAACTCATAAGCGGACCACTTACGTAGAATTTTTATCGCTAGCTACTGGTAATATTTTGAAACATTTATTTGTTGAAGAGCCATCTACTTATATTAAAAACTGAGTATCTTTCTAACTATCTTTCTCTAACTATCTTTCTTTCTAACTCTATCTTTCTATGTCACGCTTCTTTCTCCTGAACGCCAATGAACTGAAAGTCGAACCAGGTACCGATA